>JAXBDA010000212.1:0-104167 GCA_036023075.1 Gaultheria prostrata | reverse complement strand
ATTTAGCGTTCTGTTGAGGTAGAGTTTGTTCCGAAATGCTTGGTGTTGACCGGCTCAACTCTAGGGATACTGGCATCATTGATCTACTCATTTACTTTGATAGTTGGTAGTGGGGCGAAATCCGGTGTTAATACTTGTTACTCTTGGCGAACCAATACGGGGAATATAACTCTGGCAGGAACTATTCGATTATTTGTCTAGCAATGAGGATTAACAAAATTACTTTCTTTAGAAGCAGGGGCCCCTAACTTTTTCCAATCCGGGACTTTTGAGGGTTCATGACACTTTCAAAAAACGAAAAAGGAAAAAAGTACTTTGGGGGGGGTAATGATAACCCGGGACATTAGCCTAATTTGCGCAGTAATTAATTGGTGATAAATACCACTAACATAATGTGACTTATATTTTTGGATTGGGACGGACCTCATTATATAATAAGTAACGAGGATTTAATAGAAGAAAAGGAATCATTTGTTGTTGAATTTTGACTTGTGTGCGCAGTTCTTAGGAATTCTAGTCTTGGGAAATGATGGAGCCTTTTAGAAAAAAATTCAAGAAAAAGCGGATATGCAATAAGTAGGGTGGAAAGGGATGGCAGCATGTAGCCAACGTGACGGGTTTACGTGATTGATTTTTGGGACTTGGTAGTTGATCATTTTGTGATGCTGATCGATCATCACGTTGAAGCCGAATTTTCAATGCAGGCACATCTTTTCCAAGCAACTCAAATTCCCTTTTCTAGCAACTCGATCAATTTTGAGGTCAGAGCTTGTATTTCAAATAGTAGACAGCACTGAAAACTTTGTGCTCAATTGCATCATAATTTACCAACAAAAACACAACTGGACATTGCTAGCCGAGTAAAATATGCACCCCTCAAATCACTTTGAATGGATAAGATTTTGCATATTCATTAATATTGGAATTTTAACTTTTGCATGTGTACTATAAACAACTGCTATACAAAATGAATGTGAATGTGTGATGATTCAAAATAATTTGAGGGATGGATATCATATACCCAAAGAGGGTTGTGCGTATTGTTGCATTATCATACCCCAAATTACATAACTTCCAATTAGAGAAGCATATATGCACCCAAACACCAAGGATTGGGCTTGGACTTAAAAAAAAACTCTCAGGTGTTATAAACTCCTATGAGACTAGTTCATACGAGGTTTTAATCTCCACTTTAATTAGCACCCCGACATTGACCAGTAGAATTGGTCCCATAGAGATTAGTGTGAAAATACAAGTGGGGCGCAATGCGAGCGTGATAAGCACCCCTCACAAGCTTTATTTTTTAAGAGCTAAAATTTGAGTCTAAATATCGTTGGTCGAACGCAAGTCACATAATGTGCATGGGCGTGCAGAAGGGCGAGTGGGAGCGTAGACTTGAAAATGTTTTCCAAAACATCCTTATGTAAACTTCAGGAGATCGAGCAAAATTAGGAGCACATGGATAAAGCGAGAATTGAGAGTGAAAGCAGCCTACTAATGGATTATGTGACTAAGTGACAGACTATTAGTATAAAAACCTGCATTTTCGCGACGCTATGGGGATTGAATACTCTGCTTTTTAGTTCTGAAATATGTGTCCCAATCCACTTCTGAAACTTTCTTTTATTCGTTTTTTAGTCTTTTCGTCATGTAAGCCTTTATAATGGACAAATCAAATTGAAAAGAGGGAAAAAGCAGTCGAGAGATAAATTTGATGCTGTCACCAATTTGACTTTTCAAAATAGTTGAGGAAAAACATTTGAAAAGTAGGTTGCAGTTGCGTTCTGCCACGGCCACATTTCCGAATCAAATGGTATATCATGAGATGAATAAGTTTGCAGCTAGTAGAACAAGTTGAAAAGACGGGACACGGGGAGGCTGTTGTGCAATCTATGCACAGTATCTGCTGTGCACAATCATAACCGTCTATAAATGTTTTCAACAGTCCGAATTGAAAATAAACTATTCGTGTAAATAGTTAACTATTCGCGCAAATAATTTGTTTGAAATCTGGGTCATCCATCTAAGCAACGGACGGTCCAATTTTTGCACAGCAGCCTCCCGTGTCCCCATGAAGATGTTACAAGAGTCGGCAAAGATTACATTTTGGAAAGCTGAAAAAAGTCTTTTTCAACATTCCATTGTAGTTTAGTCCTCCTTTGCTTTATCCAGTCATGATATCATCCTTATTAGTGGAGAAACTAAGATTTCATTGTCATATATTGCATACTTTTGACTTTCATACATCAACAAACTATTTTGAGCTCCAAAATGTTGAATCAAACTATCAAAGGGGAATGGATTTGGGGTTTGTTAGGTGAAACAGTTCTCTGGCCCTGTTCGTTAATTTCAACTACTAAAGAGACTTCTGAGAAATTGTTCTATTGTGTCCTTTCAGACACTTTTTTGTAATGTTTATATTGCTTTTGCTGTGCTCTTTTTCAAATAAATGAAGCTATTTTTGTGGAATGATAAAGAGTCCAAAAGTGAAAAATGAATATCATCAAATGGGCCCCGGAATTCACTTGTTCGACAAGGAAGCATCGGATTAACGGCCTGGTTCCCATTTGATTAAATGTCGAATTCCATAAAATCTCTTCGCACTATTTATTAGTGATAATATTTATCATTAATAATGGGGCAAATCAGATTCAATTGTCAACTACCCCTATCGAAAATAAGATTGACTACGGATGGGAGCGATAACACATGGTTTCATAAAAATAAAATGGCATGATATTACCAATCGAAATCAAGGAGGTTTTCCGTGACGAAGATTTGGCCCAGCATGTTCTATTCGATACAGGTAGGAGAAGAACCCGGATACGGATCAACCCCGTCATCTTGCACCAAAGATCTTATCATTTCCGAAGGAACTAGAATTCCGTCTTTTTCCCATTTCCATTCAAGAGCTCTTATGTATTTTCATAGCCCTTTGAAACCCTTAAAAATAGATAAATTACTTTTCTTAGGAATACATATAAAATGCGGCACTACAAAAAGTATAATGGGAACCCCACCATTAACTACTTAATATATGAATTTCATAGTAATCGGAATAGATGTCCTACCGAGACAGAATTTGTCACTTGCTATTCTCTTGCCTAACAGGCGAAGATTTACCTCCGTGGAAAGGATGATTAATTAAATTGTTAGTTAGTTGTGCCTCCCCAAATCTTTTGTGGAATTATCCCTTTCTTTTCTAAAGAAATTAGGTTTAAGTAAGGAAATAGCAACTATGTCGCGGTTACAGGAATATATCCATTGCATATGTAGATATCCCTTCAAGAAAGAGAGATCGTTGAAAGGATCTCGAAGACCTAGGAAAGCACGAAAGACAGAATCTTTCAGAAAATGGATTCCTAAGTTCATAACCGCATGGATAAGCTGACACTAACCCGTCAATTTGAGATCAAAAATTCGAGATTTTCCTTGGACAGTTTAAACAATAGAATGGAAATAACATCATCTATTTTATTATTTTTGAATTCTATCCCTCGATTGGATAGGAGGTCGAACTATAATTTTTAGCCCCGGAGCTGATTAAAATGACACTTAAGATTCGAAAGAACGTTCTGGTTATATATAGCAAAAACCGCGGTCATTCTTACTCTTTATTTTCGAAATAGAAAATCTTATTATTTAAGTAGATTTATGCTTCCTTCTATTTTCGGCCCCTCGTTCTTGTTGTCATTCACGGCTCCTAAGATCAACCACTCGAACTTTTTGCTAAGTTCGATTTGATTTGGCAAAAAAAAATAAACTTGTTTTTTGGTTTATTGGTTTATGTAGCAATAAACCAAAAAAACTCATTTGGTTCAAATTGTGGTTTATTCCACTGTTTAAAGAGAACTCATGTGGTTTATTTGCCAAACTACTGTGGTTTATTCCGGTTTATTCCCCCAAAAAACAACTCCTGTTTTTTTGCCAAACCACTGTGGTTTATTCCGGTTTATTCCCCCAAATAAACCAAAATACAAGTTTATTTTTTTTTGACAAATCACCCCTTAGGGTTGATTGGGAAAGTCTCTACCTCCGTAGAGAACGAACATATCAAGATTTTGTATGATTTATATTATAATTTATTATTAAGTACAGATCTTGTAGCCTTTATGAAACATGCAAATTTTCAACGTAGGGATTTTGACAAGATGTATATACAACTCGGCTTTTTAACTTGCAAGCACTATTGGAACAACGAGAAAGGATGGGATTTTTTATGAATTCCGATTGATAATTAGCTTTTCAATGGCTTCTCTTGCGTTACCGGGTATGAGTGGTTTTGTTACAAAATTAACAATCTTTTTTGGAATAAGTACCAGCCAAAAATATCTTTTAATGCCAAAAATACTAATTACTTTTGTCATGGCAATTGGAATGATATTAACTCCTATTTATTTGTTATCTATGTTACGCCAGATGTTCTATGGATACAAGTTATTTAATGTTCCAAACTCTTCTTTTTTTGATTCTGGACCGCGAGAATTATTTGTTTCGACCTCTATTTTTTTTACCGGTAATAGGTATTGGTATTTACCCTGATTTTGTTTTTTCATTATCCGTTGACAAGGTCGAAGTTATTCTCTCTAATTGTTTTTGTAGATAGTTTTCATGAATAAATAAAATTGAATCCTATAATTTTTGTAAATTGTTTGTTGTACAATGAAAAAAAGAAGTCTTTTTTTCTTCTCTTAAATTAAGGAAAAAATATTTAAACCAGATATGTTTGGTCTTTCTGAGAACCATGTGAATCACTCCAATACTTGATTCAAACTTTCATTTGTCAAAGAGAAATTTAATCAGGCATCCTGTCTAAAAATCTTACTTATGTTTCCATCCATGATGTCATCGATAATTATAATTTCCCCATTTGCTAAAATTAACCCGGCCTTTGATTTTATGAGATTCTCATTTTATCAAATGGGAAACTAGGAGCAGTGACAAACATATCCGAGATTCTGAGAAAATTGAGGCAACGAACAAAAGGAGAAGGTATGCCTTTCTAACGTGACGTGGTGGATTGAGCAAGTTAATTACTCCTTCTGTCTCATTTTGTTTGTCAATTTTCGAAAATCGTGTCATTAGTTAATCGCTTATATATTTTAACATAAATTTTAAATAATATGCAATATGGTCTTCTTGGTCTTCTTTGATAGTTCTCGATAAGTTCTAAAATACAAAGTTTTCAAAATCATGAAAAAAAATATTGATTGAAAGATATAAAAAATTATAAATTGGTACGGTCTTCTCAAATTGACAAACAAAATGGGACAGATCGATGGAGTATTAGATCTTCTCGTTTGGCTATGGGATTGTGGACTTGGTTATTACTCATATTAACTTTCATAGATGCTAATAATGTGGTGAAAAAGTTTTATGGAAAATGCTACAATGTTACCCTCCTTATGGTGTTCTCCAATCGTAACACGTTACGCCTTCTAATGGTTTATGTTACGTCTTCTAATGATTTATCTTAAATGGAGGAAACCGCAAAAAAAAAAAAAAAAAAGTGAGTCGTAACATGTTATGTCATTTGGAAACATGTTATGCCTTCTAATGAATTTTTGTTATGCCTTCTAATAGTTTTTTGTTATGACAGGGGGATAACATTGCATGTTTGGGGTAGCCTACGTGTACCTCAACTAATCTCTGGAGACTGAAATTAATGATAAGACTATTTGGGGTTGGGTCTGGTTCCTTATCAATGGATGTGGTTAAGGCTTTTTTTGGCCTTCAAAGTTTTGTTTGCCTTGCTTTTTCTTTGGGAGATAGTTTAAGGTGTTTTTGAGGTCTATTGCTTTCGCATTTGGTTTCTGGGTGGGGTGATTCTGCTTGTTTGTAGAGTTTTGGTATTCTTGGGCTTTTTGCTCCTTTTTTTATTCTATTTGGAGTTTAGGTGTTGGGGGTTTAGGTTGTAAGTGTAAGTTGTTTTTGTTTGATTGTTTGGTTGTCTTCTTGTCAGCCTTCCAATCTTTTGGGTTTCGAGAGGCATATGATTGCTGTCGGGTGAGGTGTCAACCTCGTTGGGATACCCCTTATAGACACCCCAATCGAGTTTTTACCTCAAAGTGGGTTTTCACTACACAGGATAGCCAATTTGGATGTATTTGGGATTTTGAATCCGTTGAAGCGTTTTAAGAGACTCTTCTTCATCCAACTTCACCAATCCACGGTGCCCATTGTCCGGAACCTATTTCTGTTGTTCTGAGATTGGCTGCCTGTCTATCATGCAAACAGGGAAACTCTCAAAAAAAGATCATTGTGAGGCCTTGTGAAGAACCTTATAGCGCTCTATCTTGTGGTTTAGGCTAAACCAAAAAAAAAAACTGACTAGAGATTCTAGCCGTGGATTCGCAAACCAAGGGTACAATGAGGGTAAGGTGTTAGGCACCCCTCTCTGCCTAGCTACAAAGGCTAGCCCGTACTCACTCAACATAAAGCTGTTAAATTATTTTAAGAGACTTCACTTATTTTTTGGACCAAATTGGATTTTAAAATAGTTAAGCTGAATGTACTTGGAAACTTTAAGTTGTAGTAGTAAAGATTACTTTATGTTCACTTTCTCATAATTTGTGGTGTACTTCCTAAAGTTCTACTAAGGAGGCGAAATGGATAAAGATAAATGATGATTAAAAAAAAAAAGAAGAAAAAAGGATATGGATTAATGTGAAACTGCATTTAAACATGCGGCCCTCTTCTTTATTAGTAATTCTCTCAGTACATCTAAAAGTTAAATTCCCATACCTTTTTTCCTTTTAAATAGACCACTCCCTATATAAAGCCTTCCAGCTATTCCCCCAATTTCATCTGAAACACATTTTATAACATCATGGACACCTATAATCAGTCATCCTCTTCATCATTGCTCATCCTTACAATTTTCCTCATATTCATGGCAACCACTAATGTTTCTGCTGCTCGTGTCTACCCTGTGAACTTCCAAGTTCTTGCAAAAGGCCGACTACCATCGTCTGGTCCAAGCCATAAAGGCCACGGAGCAACCAGTTTCAGTACTAGACATCTTCTATGGAAAAGTGACCGTGCTTTTGGAGTCAACTTAATTCCATAGGGTCTGAACCAAGGAACGAAGTTGGCTCGGGTGGAACAGTACAAGGATTTTGTCTCCGGCAGTCTCAAGCCCTCCGAGTCCCGTACTCCACTCCTCCCTCAGACCTCCTTCTTTCAATCGATATTAGTATCCTCTTTCAATTGATATTAATTGTAGTGCATGTCTTCTAACCCTACACAGAATGAACACCGAAATTCAGGTTGTGCATCTCTTGCTGCGACTTATGTTTTTAAGCCTTGCATAGCTAATTACTAGTTTTCAGTTTCTACATCTATTTCCTCATAACAAAATTTACAAAAGTGGGTTTCTGGCAAATTTGTGAATGGTATTATGGTAAGAAACAACTTTGATGTACCTAAAAGGCTAAAAATAGTAAGTGTGGGGTGGTGTTTATCCGGTCTTTCCTCTAGTTCTCTGGTTCAGAACCACTAAACGTGCCTAGTCGGCCACCGTTTTGACCCGAAGGCATTCTGATGTCCAAGTGTGTGCCAACTTGAGGAGAGGAAAGTAAATAGCACTATGAGCAAATAGTGACGACGTATCTATTTAGGATCTATAACTGTACTTTGTATAGGGTTACTCGACCTAGACACCAATTAAGCTCATGCGGCATGTCCTTAACTGCTTCTTGGAGAGATGTTATGCATATCGAGTTTAGTGCCACGTGATATAGTCACATCACCGAATTGATGGTCCGGAACAAGTGCGGATGCAGGATTTTCCATCAATGGAGCAAGAATACAAAGGTTTTACATATTTCATGTCATGGGGCAAGATCTAGTGAATTAAATGTAGGTAGGGTCTTGGGGCAAAATCAACAAAATATCCTGAAATATATGTACACGTCTATAGAAAATTTTAATCTAGCGGGGTCAATTGACCCCGTTGCATCTTCTTGGGTCCGGCCCCTGGTCCGGAATCCCCACTGTTCCTTTGGGCTCCACCCAACAGAACCTCATCAGACCCGTCTCAGCCCGTTCAAGCTCAGCAATTCCGCGGGCTTGTGCTTATAAGTGTTGGGCCACATGCCCACACCAGCGTGCCGGCCCAACCTTTAAGGTTTCCGCCGAAGAGCCCAACGCCATGCGCTGCTCATCTTCTGGGCCTGATATGAATGTTCCGGTTGGACCCAGTTTGTGTGTCGGTTAGATTAATTTTGTGTCAGGTTGGGCCACATGCCAATGCCAGCGTGCCAGCCCAAGTGTTGCCCTTTCATCCCAATTGGTGCAACAGTTCGGCCTAGTAATGAGAAAATATTACTGGAATACATTTTGTTTTGGTGATCGGATTGGAATCGAACAGTGCGACTTTTGGTCTGGACATGGATTGTATTTTCTAAAAACCGTGACTCGCGGATTAGGATTGAATTCATGCCAATCAGATCCGATCCGGACCATGTACACCCCTAGTATAGTTTGCTGTGTAAAATAAGAAAAAGTAAGTAGGTGATGGTCAAGAGGATGCTCCTTGAAGAAAAAATTCTGAGGGGCCAATGTGATGAATTAAAACGGCATTTTCTTTTTTGGAGTAAATTTTGACAATATAATGAATATATATGCGAGGTGAATGAAAACTTAGGAGTACTATGGGATTCTCTGTGTACAAGGTAGAAGTTAGCAATGTACATGTAGGATCAATTTCCAATAAGGGCCCTTTATCGAATTTTTTCATGCAGACCTAGCCAATTTTCGTGCTTCAGGATCTAATTTCGACGATCCAAACCGCTCAATGTTTTTAAAACATGTTTTTAAGGGCTCTGGGGGAAATCATAAAAAAAAATACCAGTTTTTATCCAAAATTGCTTGGATCAAGTCCTTCGGGATATTTTTTTTTTTAATGATTTCTCGCGGGAGCCCTTAAAAACACGTTTTAAAAACATTGAGCGGTTTGGATCGTCAAAATTACCTCGGGAACAGTGAGGTCCACATGGTAAGTTAAATAAGGGGCCCTTATTGGAAGCTCCTTGTGTACACATAATATTAATTGAAAATGAAAACAGAGCAAATTTCACCAACTGAACAGAACAAAACAGAACACTAGCAAGTTACTAACATTAACAGAAGTTGGATATGAAAAAACGAATTGACGGGTAATGAAGGTACTTAAGCTGATTTCCACAATGGTTTTTTGGTATTTTCGACAGTATTGTTAGTGTTTTTTCACAATTCATTCTCCTAACATACATCACAAAAATACCATTTAGTAGAAACTGCACAAACTTTCGACTATAGTGGAAATACAGTATTTTGAGTGAAAACTCACGTTTAAGAGCAGGTCGAGGCTTTGATCAAATTCTCCACTTCTCTCTCGTTCGGATTGGTAAATAACAAATCATCATTAGCAAAAAAAAGATGAGAGAGAGTGGGGCATCCTCTCTTGATAACCAGACCAGAGAAAAGATTATCCCCATTTGCTCGATAAATCATCTGGGAAAACACTTCAATCAAGAGAACGAAAATATATTGTTAGAAATTTGGGCCGCGTTCGGGATCAAAATTGATCGTTCATGTGGGCATGACCCAACGGCCAACACCCGTTAAGATAGAATCCATCTTAGTATGAGATAAGTTGAAAGTCTATCGGATTATGGTTTTTAAAGAGATTAGAACTTCTAATGTGTCTAGGATAAATATCCCTATATATATGTGATAAGGATGAACCTATCACCTAAGATCAGATCGGTTAAAATGCGATCATTAGGATGTCAGGAGTAACATGGTCAGTATCCAAAGAAGATCGTTGGGCCAGAGTTCAGAAGATATGGACATATGAGGTCACCGCAGTCATGAGACCTCAGATGAGTCTTAATGACCAGTTCGATCTTACTAGCGGATTGCCAAGAGCGGTCTGGTGTGGTGTCCTACGGGGTCTAGAAGTCCAAAACAGATTCATCTCCTGATTAATAGAAACCAGATAAGTCCAAGAGGCTCAAGGGGTCTATCCATTTAATTCCTAGTTGCACTAAAAGTCCGGTTCCCATGAGGAATCAGAGGCCCAAAACTAGGAGGATAAGTCCGTTGGGCAAAGGGCCAAGACTCCCGGTCCTAAAAGGACTCAACCACCACGGACACAACTATGTAGTCAACCATGAATTAGGTACGTTGTTCTAGTATTTCAAGTTTTACTTGAGCAACATCTACACATAATACAAATCAACTAACTTAGGCATTAGAGACTAGTTGGCTAACACCATACTGGTGTCCTTTAGTCGTGTTTCTTTTGCAGGTCATCAATTGAGCCACACTGCAACTGCTTGATCAATATGGTTAATCACTTGTAGAAAATTTAAGGTCAATGAAATCTAAATAATCATATTGTTCTCTCTCCATAGTTCCTCTCTCTATACCATTAAAAGGCAATCCAAGCTCTTGCAGCGTGGGAAATGTGGGTGATACTCGAACTTCGTAGTATCACTCTATCTCTAGGAGTTTATATGGTTTGAATATCGACGCACGAAGCACATAATCCATCCACCAAAAAATTTGATTCGGTTAAAGATCGCTTAAGATAACCAAAACAACACATTAATTTTTGCATTCGTTATTAAAACTTTATAGATATAGAGACAATGAATCGCCTTGCCTCAGCCCTCTTTCAGGAGCGAAAGAAAAACGGTCCTCACCATTAGGGATGAAGGGTGAGAGGGAGGTGAGGGGGCAAGTGCCACCTCCGGGTAAAAAAAAAAAAAAAAAATTTTGTATTATAACAACAATGTTATTCTTCAAAACGCATATATTATTTTTGGTAATTAAGCATATTGATATGCAATTAACGAAAATATGTAACTATTGGGTGTATTAAGTATGTTAATGAATGATAAACATATGAAAATATTGTATCCTTTTATGTACTATAAGTAATTAATCTTAGAACACTTGTACCTTGTTTATACTAACTACTCCCTCTACCGATACAGATAGTCCACTACCAAAAAAATCTCAAATTCCTGAATAAAAAAATAAAGCACTTTTGTGCGTCATTTCGTACATTTATTTACACAAATTTAAAAATCTAATTAAAATTTTCATCCAAAAATTTCACGTTGTTTTATAATAGACAATCTTTGTGTGACATAGAGAGAGAAAATATTGATTTTGGGTGCCACCTCCGAATCGGATTCTTGGCTCCGTCCCTCCTCACCATTAGCTTTAATAGTGTAAGTTACTATGGTCACGATTTGCGGAAGCCGGGTGCCACTGTGCAGGGCTGCCAAACGGTACCAATTTGGCAGCAAGGCAAGTGCTTCCCCAAATGCGGCCTTGTGGGGCCCATGAGTCCCACACAAACGATATAAACAATTAAATAATTGTAAAGTAATTATTCAAGTGGACTTGTAGAAAATCATGCCATCATATATATTTACGTAATCAATTTAATTCGTTTGATTTTCATTCAGAATTCAGGACCATATAATTCGAAAGAATTTTCAAGATAAGTTATATAATTGCCCTTAAAAGTAGATTCATTTTTAAAAAGTTAGTGGGTATTATTATATTGATAAGAGTAAGTAATAGAAAGTAAATGTAAGAGTTGATGTGAGAGAAAAATAGTTGAAATTCTCAGGTAACACACTTAAAAATGGACGGAGAGAGTATAACTTATCTTGAAGATTCTTTCGAATTATAAGGTCCTAAATTCTGAATGAAAATCAAACAAATTAGATCTATTACGATGATCCTGATTTTCTCCAAAACCACTTGAATAATTATGTTAAAATAATTCAACGGTTTAGATCGTTTATGTAAGACCCGAAAAGAAACCCCACAAGATTGCATTTGGCGAAGCACTTGCCTTGCAGCCAAAACGGCACCGTGTGCCGTTTTGGCTGCCCTGCAATATTTGTACAGCAGGCACCCGGCTTCCCAAGATTTGCATAATCAGATGCACCCATTTCGGATCAAACCCCATTCTTCTGTCCATTACTTCCCTTAAAAAAAATCCCACTGGACCCTCTAATCGAGAGCTCTTCCTCACCTACCACATGTTTCGTACTTACGAATATACACGTTTATATATACTATCTCCGTTCCTAAATAAGTGTCTCATACTCTCTCTCTTGTCTTTTTTCAAATTAAAATATTAAGTGCTTCCATGTATTATTTTTTGAATTTTTTCACACCAAATTAAAGTATTCATCGCGTACTTTAATTCGGTGCGAAAAAATTTGAAAATGATACATGGAAACACTTAATTTTTTGATTTGGAAAATGACACGACTTTTCGTAGTGGACACTTATTTAGGAACGGAAGAAGTAATTTATAACTTCTCCTCTTCACCTCCCTTAGCTACCCAATAAGCAATTTTTTTTAAATTTTCTTTCGACAATCATAGGACACTATGGTCTGGTGATTGATGTTTGTGTACCAACTCAAATTATTAGCACAGCTTATTGGTTGAATTCAGCCATTATTATTGGTAAAAAGTCAATTATTGGTCAGATCATTTGACTTTAGGGTTCAGTCAAGTTTGAAAGTCAATTATTGGTGTTCCTTTCGTGTTCGCATACCAAAAGCAAACACAGACAATAGCTACCATTGGAATATATTACTCGGCCAACCATGTGACCTTTGTTTACGTTATAATGAACAATTGGTAGGACAGAATCGAGGAACTTTCCATGCTTATTCCGAAATTAATACATTGAATTAGATTATTTTAAACTCCGCATATCAATGTATTTTCACGTGCACTGAATTAATTAGGACAGTTTCAATAGTTTCATTCACACTGCTAGCTGCACCTATTACATGGAGTATTTTGCTTCTCTTGAAGGTTACTATGGTCCAGTTTAGGACTGTTGTGGGCCCACTCTCAACCCAAAACAATAATCGGAATTATTCAAATTTTAAATCTTTCAAATTTTTATTTTTTTTTTAAATTACTTTGATCGGACACTGATAGATATGCCAACAATTTACTTAGTATCAATATCAATACCAAAAAGGGAGACATTACTTTCATTGCGTTTTAGATGGGTATTACTCCTTCAGTTCCTTTATAATTCTGTAGCTTCGTAATTTCAATTAATTAAAGAGACATTAATTATCATTACACATGTCATATCAAATTTCTTTTGAGTTTTGTCTGTACTTTTCAAAATTATCCTCTATCATAAACATTAACTCTTTCCTCAAAAACTTTTTAAAATGATAAAATAAGTAAAATGCTTTTTTCTTAGCCCTTTTTCTTATTTTGTACAACCAAACAACGGAAAATAGGTAAAACATTTTACTAGAAAATATTTTATGTCGAAACAAACGGGGCCTTAAGTCATTTACTTTGAGATTCTCTAAGCCATTAGTTAAGCTAAAAAGCAGATTGGAGAATCCTCCTGTTGAGTGAAGATTGGGGACCAGACTCGTTGTTGGGTCCATCCAGGGCCGGCGTTATTAGTATTGGATAGGATCGATTCAACTGAACTTCATAGCTTTAAAAAATAGACTAATTACAGTATAATATGATCTTATATGGTATTGAATGTGTAGTCAGCTAATTTTTTTTTTACCATAGCGTGATCTTCGGGCCTGTTTGCGCTCATCGACTAATTCTAGGACCCTCGCAGTAATTATCGGGCATAACTTCCAATTGTTTTTCGCACTCACTTTTTCACTATCCACACTTCTGGTTTTTTTTTTTTATTCATGTTTAGTACATTATCCCTTAAAGTGTGGAAAAGTGAACTAATGAAAGGATAGAAGGGTAATTTTGCGTGAATAAAAACAAATAAAGAAATGTGACTAATTAAATGAGTTCCTTGTTTTTATCACCCTACGCTAAAGTGGTGGAGCCTCCAACGTGTTCACCCCAATATACAATGGGAAAACCTATGATATCCCAAGGGGTGCCAACGGTCCGGTTTGGTTCGGATTGGTATGAATTCGAAGACCGAATCAAAAGTTCAAGGTCCGATGAAATGCAATTTGTATCCAAATCAAAAGTCTACGGTCCGGTTCCGAAGCAATCAAAAATCATGATTCGGCTTACGATTTATCCACGGATTATTATATTCCACTAAATAAATAAAAAAAATTCACATTTTCTTAAAGAAAAGAGTTAACTCATAGCAACAATAACACTCATACGACTCGCAAGAGCTCTTATTGATGCTACAGTAACTACACTAACTCAACTCATAGCAAAAAAGTGGCATGTGTTAAGCATATAAGATAAGAAAAATCTGAGTTCATCTTTTCATGCTCAATCAGTATGAAGTTTTCTTCATCCCCGGAGACCGGCCTAACCTAAGTAAAGGCACCTATGGGCAGGGAATACTCTGTTATCTAACATTCTTCATTCGCATTAGAGACAGACAAGCAAATTGCAATTTCGTACTCCGGTACACGGAACACTAACTTCATTCGCATTATATATATATATATATATATATATTGATAAGGATAAACCGACCACAAGGTCAGCTCATCCCCGTTAAGCCCAGCTCGTTACAAAGAGCTCGGGCAAAGACCAGAAACAGAGAAGGGCTCAATGAGCATCCCAAGGACTGAGGAGCAGAGGGACACAGTCCGGACTAGCAAGCACAACTCGACAACGGAAGGGCAGCCCAGACTGCCAGACCTGAACTAAAAGAAAGGGAAGAACAGCTCGCCCAACATCCCTAACAAGGGAAATAACCCCAAAGGGTCTAGAAGTCCTGAAAGGACTCGAACTCTTCTCTCACGAGATCAAGATAAAGCCCGCAAAGTCCGGTGGCTTATCCGTAAGACTCCTAAGGGTATTGGAAGTCCTATTTCGCTTGGGAATGAGAGGCTTCCAATAAGCTAAGGGCGTTAACAAGATAAGCATTGGTGAAAGTCCAAGTCCTACGAGGACTCAATCACTCTGTTAGCCTATATAAACGACTCCAAGTAACTAAATCGAGGTACGTTGTTCCAGTCATCCATACTTGAACAATACTCAACTCTATCACACGAAAGACTGACTTAGGCATCGGAGGCTGGTTGGCTAACACCACACCGGTGTCCTTAGTTTAACTCTGTTTTGCAGGTGCTTCGTCGGGCTGCGCCGAAAATTGCGTCATCAGTTGGCGCCGTCTGTGGGAACGTTTCTGTTTCCTTTGGTGAACCTTTTCCGTTTATGGTGCAGACTCGATCGATGGCATTACACAACCTGAGAGATGAAAGGGTTGATGGCTCTCCAATGATTACGACAGAGATGTACACTGTACTTCAACAACAAATAGAGATCTTGCAAAAGTTGTTGCAAGAAACACAGCAACAGAATGAAGAGCTCCGCAATCAACTTCCTCGCATGGAGAGTCATCCGGCGACGAACCCACCACCTTTAAACCATGGTGATCACACTGATCGTTCGAGAAGGCAAGAGGAAGATGAGGGTAGTGAGAATCAAGGTTCTCAGAGGCAGCAACGTAGGCTGTTGGAGCTGCCAAGAAATAACCTGGATGCCTTGTCAGCTATGCAGGCGCAAATAGATGGATTGATGAAGCAAGTACAAGGAAAGACACCCACCACGGTGGAAGAATTGGTACATGACACAGATTCTCCCTTTACCGTGGAGGTGATGAAGGAACCCTTCCCGCGAAAATTTAAGATGCCCCAGATTGACACCTTTAATGGCTCCACGGACCCATTGGATCATTTAGAAACTTATAAAAATTTGATGAGGTTGCAAGCAGTCCCGGACGAGATAATGTGTCGAGCTTTCCCAATTACCCTAAAGGGGAGCGCTCGTATGTGGTTCAACAAGATAAAACCATGTACTATTGGGAACTTTAAGGAGCTCAGCAAAAGTTTTGTGAGCTATTTTATAGCGGGACAGAGACACTGCAAACCGACAACTCACTTATTCACGGTAAGGCAAGGGAAGCATGAGTCCCTACGTGAGTATACGGGCAGGTTTACTAAAGAGGTGATGTAGGTCGAGGCGGCTGAAGACCAAGTCTCGATCGCGGCCTACATAGCCGGGCTGAGCTCATGACAGCTTCTGTTCAATCTGACCAAGGACCCGCCAGGGACTATGGCCGAGCTCATGATGAAGGTGCAACAACACATGACCGGAGAGGAAGCCTTGAATGCTAGACGTTCGAAGGACGAAAGTGCAGATATTCGTTATTATCCGTCAGGGCCATACCCACAGGCAGACAAGCAAAAGAGGGATCAGGGAGGCCCTAGCAGAGATGCCATCGGCAAGAAGTCAGATCAGAAGGTCTCTACACGAAGGGGAGGGCCCCCAGAGAAATACAGACAGTATACACCGCTTGTCGCCACGCCAGACGAGATCTTGGGAGACCTCGAGAATGATCCGGACTTGAAATGGCCTGGAAAACTACGAACATACCCGAATAAGAGGCCCAAAGATAAATGGTGTAGGTTTCATCTTGAGCACGGTCATGACACTGATGACTGTCTGGACCTCAAGCAACAAATCGAGGAGCTGATCCAAAAAGGGAGGCTAAGGCGTTTTGTCAAATTCTAGGGCCAGCAAAGGAAAGATCCCCGGCCTAGGAACGAGCCCAGGAAGAAACAGAGCCAAAATGAACCGCTAGGCGAGATTGTGGTAATCCATGGAGGTTTAGCTGGAGGCGGAGAGTCCAACAATGCAAGGAAAGCCCATCTACGGCAACTCCGTACCGAGAATACGTTTGAGGTTAACACAATAGAAACGCCCTTCAAGGTACCCAAGTTAGAAGAAGAAGTACCCATCGTTTTCTCCCAAGAAGATGAGGTGGGAGTCAGCTATCCGCACGATGACCCGCTCGTGATCACCATGGTAATAGCAAATTGGAGAATCAAGAGAATTTTGATAGATACAGGGAGCTCGGCCGATATCCTGTTGTATTCGTCCTTCCAGAAAATAGGAATAAAGACTCACAGGCTAAGGCCCGTCAGGTCCACCCTTATAGGATTCTCAGGAGAGCCCATCTATCCTAAGGGGAGGATAGCTCTTCCCGTAACTCTAGGGGAGAAAGGAAGGTCAATTACCCACATGATTGACTTTCTTGTGGTAGTCCGACCCTCGTCCTACAATGCTATTGTGGGGAGGACGCTTTTAAACGAGGCAAAGGCGGTAGTATCCACACAAATTCCCACTACCTGACGGTGTGGGAGAGGTCAAGGGGAGTCAGCAAGCAGCTCAGGAGTGCTACAACTACTCTGTGAGGAGCTCCAAGGAGATTCCCATAGAGATATACCTCAGGGACAATGTGGGCGTAAGGGACGAAGAAAAGCTTGTTCAAGGAGAGCCAATGGAGGAGCTTGTGCTGAGAGAACTGGAGTCGGGTTGCCCAGAAAGGCTCGTCAGAATAGGGGTAGGCCTAGGTGCGGGAGATAGAGCCAGAATACTGTGCTTCCTACGGGAAAATAAGGATGTATTTGCATGGTCACATGACGACATCCCCGGCATAGACCCAATGGTCATCTCACACAGACTTTCAGTAGATCCGGACTTCCGCCCAATAAAGCAGAAGAAGAGGACCTTTGCCGCAGAAAGGAACAAAGCAGCAGCCGAAGAGGTGGAAAACCTTATCAAAGCCAAATCAATACGAGAAGTCCATTACCCCGACTGGCTGGCTAATGTGGTAATGGTCAAAAAAGCCGATGGTAAGTGGAGGATGTGTGTCGACTTCACGGACCTGAATAAAGCATGCCCAAAAGACAGTTTTCCACTCCCCAGAATAGACCATCTTGTCGACCCAACGGCTAGTCATGAACTACTCAATTTTATGGACGACTTCTCCGGATACAACCAAATACAAATGTGTGAGGACGATGAGGAAAAAACCGCGTTCATCACAGATCGAGGACTTTACTGCTACAAGGTGATGCCATTCGGACTGAAGAACGCAGGAGCGACTTATCAGAGGTTAGTAAATCAAATTTTTAAAGCACAGATAGGAAGAAACGTGGAAGTCTATATGGACGACATGCTGGTTAAGAGCGGCACTCGTGAACAGCACGTGGAAGACCTACGGGAAACTTTTGACGTGCTAAAGAGATACCGCATGAAGTTGAACCCGCTAAAGTGTGCCTTCGGGGTAGCTTCAGGAAAAATTCTGGGATACATGGTCTCTCAGAGGGGAATAGAAGCTAATCCAGAGAAGATCAAAGCCATACTCGATATGCGTCCACCAAGGTCGACCAAGGAAGTCCAGAGATTGACAAGTTGCAATGCTGCTCTCAGCAGGTTTGTGTCCAGATCCACCGATAAGTGTTAGCCCTTCTTCAAGATTTTGAAGAAAGCATTCGAATGGACGCAGGAGGGGGAACATGCCTTTGAAGAACTCAAGACGTACCTATAGTCACCTCCCCTTCTCAGTAGAGCTGAGCCCGGGGAAGACCTCTTCCTCTACATGGCGGTGTCTCCCCATGCCGTCAGCTCGGTTTTAATCAGGGAATGCAACGGAGTACAGCACCCTGTGTATTACACGAGCCGAGCTCTCAGAGGACCAGAAATGAGATACCCAAGAATTGAGAAGATCGCCTTTGCAGTAGTAACTGCCGCAAGGAGGCTAAGGCCATACTTCCAAGCTCACTCGATCAAAGTCCTCACAGATCAACTGTTACGAAGGGCTCTTCATAACCCAGAGACCTTGAGACGTCTCATCCAATGGTCGATCGAGCTAGGGGAGTTTGACATCACCTATCACCCAAGGTCAGCCATAAAAGGGCAGGTCTTGGCTGACTTTTTGGCGGAATACACTTACCCAGACCCAGATCAAGTAAATGAAGATGAAAAGTCATGGTTACTGCTTGTTGACGGATCAAAGACCAAGAACGCCAGTGGGGCCGGGCTAGTGCTCCAGAGCCCGGAAGGGGCTAAATTCAAGTACGCCTTGAGGTTTCAGTTCCAGGCAACGAATAACCATGCCGAATACGAGGCACTCATCACGGGTATCCAACTTGCCGAGGCACTGGGGGCCCATAACCTAGCCGTCATCAGTGATTCACAGCTCGTCGTTGGCTTAGTTAATGGGCAGTACGAGGCTAGGGAAGAAAACATGGGCAGGTACTTGAATTTGGTAAGAAAGTTAACTCAGAAATTCGCAAAGTTCAGCATCTCTCAAATGCCCAGGGAGGAGAATATTGAGGCGGACCAGCTTGCTAGATTAGCTACAGCTAAGGAGGATGCAATCCCAAGGGATGTAAAGCTGTTGTATTTGGAAAGAGCCAGCATAATGAAACCGTTGGTTGAAACATGGATGGTTGAGTATATCGGCTCATGGGCCGAACCAATCGTGGCGTACATCAAGGATGGAGTAGTCCCACGGGATAGGGACTTAGCTCGAAAACTAAGGGTACGAGCTGCCCGATATGCTCTCATGGGAAATGTGCTTTATAGAAGAAGTTTTACTCTCTCGCTATTGAGATGCATGATCAAGACTGAGGCCGAGAAAGCTATGTCAGAAGTCCATGAAGGAACTTGCGGGGTCACCATGGAGGAAGGACTCTGGCTTACAAATTACTACGACTCGGCTACTACTGACCCACTATGCAGCACGACTGCGTGGAGATGGCTAAGAAAGTGCAAACAGTGCCAAAAGTTAGCAAATATTTCTCACCAACGACCTTAACCTCAATGAGGGGACCATGGCCGTTTGCCCAATGGGGACTAGACTTGATCGGCTCGCTTCCCAAGGGGGGGAGCCAGATTCAATATGCCGTGGTGGCAGTGGACTATTTCACAAAGTGGGTAGAAGCTAAGGCATTAGCTACCATAACCACAGAGGCCGTCACTGATTTTATATGGAAAAACATCATTTGCCGTTTTGGTCTGCCTAGGGTCTTTGTGGCCGACCTGGGTAAACAGTTTGACTGCTCGGATTCAGGAAATATTGTAACCCTAAGAGGATACATGTGCACTATACTCCAACGCTCACCCTAGGGCGAATGGACAAGCCGAGGTAACCAACAGGGAGATCAAAAAGGGAATAAAGAAAAGGCTTCGAGCTGCTAAGGGATCCTGGCCAGATGAGCTTCATTCTGTGCTATGGGCATACCGTACAACCCCCTGAACGGCCACAGGAAAAACCCCATATTCAATGGCATTTGGAGCAGAAACAGTAGTCCCAGTTGAGGTCGAGCTGCTCAATTACCGCATTGCTTCATTCGACCAACTGGACAACGAGGAAGACCTCAGGACTGAGCTCGTTTTGGTAGAGGAGAAGCGAGAACGAGCCGCTACCAAGGTAGCAGTGTATCAGCAGAGGATGGCCAAGTACTATGATGCTCAGGTCAAACCAGTAAGCTTCCAGCCGGGCGACCTCGTCCTCAGGAAGGTGGACCCTATGGGGAAGAGGGTCAGGAAGCTCGGCCCCAACTGGGAAGGTCCTTACAAAGTGTTGAGGCACTCCAAGGCCGGAGCCTATAGGCTAGCTACCCTAAGGGGAAAAGAGGTGTCAAACTCTTGGAACCTGGAGCATCTCAAGAAAGTATTATGTTTAAAATAAGTGAGATTTCATTTTTAGAACTCAGATCGTTCTTTAAGTTTCAGTTTATTTCCAAAAGCATTTGAATAAATGATTGTTGAACTCTTATTTATGGGCTATCAATAAAATTTCGCTGTTACCTTTTATATATGTGTCATATTTCGACTAAGCTCGGTTCAGAGCAAATGGTTACCAGTCCCTAATGAGGATTGAATAATTCCACGATGGGGAATTTCAGTCCCTAACTGGTTCAGGTTTAGAATTTAAAGGCTGAAAAGTCTAAAAGGCTGTAAGTCCAAGGTCGTGGCCAGAAGCCCAACTCGGCCCAGACCTACGGAGTTCTGGAGTCCTAACGAGCTCGGGACTATGTAAGGCTGAAGCAACAAGATTGGCTCAGCTCCGAGGGACAGAAGAGCCCTTTCGATTAATTCGCCTAGACGAAAAGTGTATTTCAAAAAGGAGCAGACGTGCTCTTACCTTACCAAAAGAGGATAAAAATACGCAATGGGAATTAAGACCTAAGGGCAACCGAAAAAATCCTATAGGACAAAAATGAGATGAAAAACATCTAACAGAGGATACGGATGCAAGCATACCGCCCCGCTCCAAAATCCCAAAGGGTAACAAAGGGGCAACCAAGGTATGTGTGGACACTCGGAAAAACTGGCCCACGCTTTTGTTGTGAAAAACGAGGCGAAATAAGGAAAAGAAAAATTTAGAGTCGCCACCCGGAATTTAATTTTTTGGAAAATGTTAGGTATCCGAGGAACCGTTTAGAAAAATAATGACTCTTTTTTTTGTGCCGCTGAAAATGGATTTGGTCTGCGAAAAATAGAGATTTGGGTTCGGGAGCCAGGTTACCCGCGGGGAAGGTTTTCTTTGAAAAATACACCCCGCGTGCCCGGAATTTTCCGGTCTTTACTAAATATTTGTGGGATTTTTATGAAAAGATTTTATTGTAAAAACTTTATTCACATAAACATCTTATAAATAAATAAAAGAGAAATGCCATATTAAAGAAACAAATGATGATAATAAATCACATCAAAGACAAACTGGTATGAAATATTAAAGAGCAAGGACTAAACAAGAAGGATAGAAAACTAAAAGGGGTAATCTGTAATAAAAAGGTTTGTAAGTTTTCCCGGAAACAGAGCATTTAAATTTCAAAACAGAGCACGAAAATCCCATTTTGCCTCAGATGCCGTATGGCATCCAATATCGCACCGCACGGTGCACACCTGATACCGTACGGTGTCATTGCCCAATATGCTTTAAAAAAAATATGGTTTTCACCGATTGAAACAAGACTCTGTTTTTCTTATAAAGAAATTCGTGATTTTTGATAATCGCAAAGAATTTTGAAAAATGGTTTCGGTAGATGAATGTACCTCGTCTTATGGGGGGGTATCTCGTGACAATAGACAATATCACGACATACCCACCCGAGAGGCTCAAGCTTTATTGAGAAAATTTCCTTTTAAACTCGAGGAGGAGCTACTGAACTCTCCTCAAATCCAATGGAAATCCCCTCAGAAGATTAGCACTTCGATTTAAACACGAATTTATACCTCTGGGTTCGTACGGCAAGAGATCAAAAGGATCGGTTTGGAGACTGGAGATGGTTATTGAAAGCTATGGAAGCAAAGATTTGTGCGTATAGCTTTGGTTAGGAATGATTTTGACAGGGTAACGGGAGGATGAATGTGAGGATTTTCGGCTAGAAGTTCTCAGCAGGTTTTTTTTTTGTGTGTGTCAATTCTGGCTCTTTAAACCGTTCGACGGAGGTAAGTATATATAGGCAACGGGTGCCGTACTCTCCCACGCGAAATGACGAGCTACAATCGAGGTAGCGTATCATGCCATGGTTTGTGAGCTGCTGGAACGAACGCGGGAATCGCGGTGATGGGACAAAGGCACCGTGCGGTGTGCAATGTGGTGCCGCACGGTGCAAAAGGGGATGCCGTGCGGTGTCAAGGGATTTTTAGGCCGTGCGGTTTTGAGAAGAAAGCCGCACGGTTCAGGTAATCTTGGGTTTTTGGCTCTTTTGACCTGTTTGACCTGAGGGACCGT
This sequence comes from Gaultheria prostrata, assembly GCA_036023075.1. NCBI lineage: Eukaryota > Viridiplantae > Streptophyta > Magnoliopsida > Ericales > Ericaceae > Gaultheria > Gaultheria prostrata. The sequence goes on along the minus strand of JAXBDA010000212.1, from coordinate 81,622 downwards.
TCTGAGGTATACTTTGTGTTCTTTCATCATCGGGGATGCACAAGTCATTAAAATTGGGGTGTCTACAGTTGCCCCTCTTCAATGCGGCTTGGTCACCATTACGTCGGTGCAAGTCGTGTTTGAAGATTCGGACATCCCAATTCGATCAACTGTGCGAGAAAACAATAAGATAGAAAATTTGGTCGAGCTCAAGGCTTCCTACGTACCTCGTTTGTGAGGATCAGACCAATCGTAGTTCTGCGGGGCCGTTGTAAGAAGTTGACATCTCATTTTTTAACGAGGGAAAAATGAATGATGTTTGCAAAGTGAGGGAAGATATTTTTTGGAGGTTCGAAAACTGTTAAAACAATTCTGGAGGTTCGGAAACCGTTAAAAATAATTGCGGGAGGTTCGAAAACCGTTTAAAAATGATTCTGGAGGTTCGGAAACCGTTTAAAAATAATTTCGGGGACTCTGAAAGTCGTTAAAATAAATTCGGGGGTTCGGAAACCGTGAAAAATAATTTCGGGGACTCCAAAAGTCGTTAAAATAAATTTGGGGACTTAGAAAGTCATTAAAATAATTCTGGAGGTACGGAAACCGTTAAAAATAATTTGCGGGGGTTCGAAGACCGTTAAAAATAATTTCGGGGGTTCGGAAACCGTTTAAAAACAATTCTGGAGGTCCGAAAACCGTTAAAAATAATTGGGGAGGTTTGGAAACCGTTAAAAATAATTTGTTTGGAGAGATTTGAAACGAGTACCGTAGAGGATTTGAAATTGGTAATACCATGGAGGATTTAAAAATTTCGTTTTGATAAATGCCCAAAGTCCTGGTTTTGGGTAAAGTGAGGGGCCTTTCTGAAAGTATAAGAAAATAGAGGGGCCAAAGTGTGATTTCTGGGAAAGTAAGAGGGGGATACCGTACGGTGTAGAGGACCACACCGCGCGGTTCAAATAGCCATACCGCACGGTGCCGAAAGCTTTTTCGTTTGGGATTGGTTTGAAACCGCCAAATCTCTCTCCGACTTTCTCTCCTTCTCGTTTGAAATTTGCCAGATACGTTTTTAGAAGCACAAACAGAATCTCCTTTAGTCCGATTGCTTCTCCTTCCAAAGGTTCGATCGAAATCATTATCTTCTCCGAGGTCATGGCGTGTTACGGCAGCGGTGAGAGTCAGTCTGCATCTTCCGGCGGTGAACAGTCACCGTCGGCTCATAGAGGAGAGGATTTGTTCCCCCAACCGGCTGTGGGTGTTGTAGTTTTGACGGGTGACACGATTCCGAGTCCGGTTGGCTCGGTTGAAACGAGTACCGATGGCGATGGGCACCGCACGGTGCTGACTGGAGGAGAACCGCCCAGCACGGCGGATGTGGGCGGCGACAGTCCTTGCATGGCCAAAGTAAGTGGCGAGGGGCCACTTATGGCGGCTTCTGGTAGTGATGCGATGGTAGTGGGCGAGACCCACATTCGGGTTGGCGGTGGTGGCAGTCCGGCAGTCATGGGTGAAGTCCCGGTGAGTAGTACTGTGCCCGATCAGGCGGTGGGTAGTGGTGGTGATGCCATGCAGGGTGGCGAGAGCGGTTTAGAACCCATGGAGGTTGACGTGTTGGACACGGGTGCACGGGTCACTGAGGTGGAGATGGACATTGAAGGGGTGCACGTTCTGGTGGAGCAGAGACCTGCCGGGGAGGGTGTAGACACTGGTTCTCAGGAAAGCTTGGTGCCTAGTGACCTTTCGAGTGTTTCTCTGGTTGTTGAGGTGCCAGTGAGAGGCGAAGGGTCGTCGGTGACTATCCCGGTGATCAGGAGTGACCTGGGAGAGGAGACGGTGGCAGTTGAGGAGGCTAGGACTTCGAGCAGCAGCGGCGAGGAGACGGAGGAGGTATACACTGAGGTGGTTGAGCCCACTATGACAGCTTCTCTAGTTTTCAGAGGTTTTGCTCAGTCACTGGGCACTGGGAGCGCTGTTGGTGGAGAGAGTTCTGATCCACCAGTTGTCCCTACTGCAGTTGGTTCTTCTCGGACTCCAGGTTTTGGGTTGGCGGACACGCTGGAGGGAGTGAGAGACGAGGACTTGGCGCGAATTCTTCGGGAGGATCCGTCTTTTGCTGCTGTTCTGAGAGAGGAGAGAGTGCCGGAGCACATTCAGGACGTGGTCCTAGAGGAGAGGCAGGGAGGAGTTGAGGCTGCAGGAGAGCCGTTGTCCTTAGCGGTAGAGGTGGAGATAGCCGAGAGCAGCAGGGCTCCGTTTACTCCAGAGACTTACGTGCCACGGGTGCACTTTTTTATACCGCTGGGGTGTGACGTGTACTCGCCGGTACACCTGTTCTACTGTGAGACGACCTTGCGGAGGGACCCGGAGACCCACATCTCAGCACATCCACTGGTATGTATTTCAGTTATTGCATTTCGATTACTGTACTTGCTTTTTCAATTCTGTATTTGCATGCTTTCATTGTCGTCTGAGAGACTTGTATTTGCTTTTTAAACCAACGACACACCTCCTTACCTGTGTATGGAGGTTCGTCGGACTCCCTTGAGCGTTTTGAGAGCTAGTGGCGGGCACGGGCTTCCTGGAGTTTATCCGTCTTTTGACGCCGACGCGGGCGGACCGCAGGTTGCTGAGAGCTTTAGTTGAGCGTTGGTGGGACACCACCAACACTTTCCACTTGAGGTTTGCTGAGATGACCGTGACGCCACTGGACTTTTCGGCAATCACTGGTCTGAGAGTCGGCGGGGAGCCGATACCGTTTGACTCGAGGCTGTACAGGGACAGAACGGCTATCAGGTACTTCTTGGGGAGAGAGGTTGGAGAGGGAGAGCCCATGGTGCGGTTTGACCACTTGCCGGTCATATGGGACCACGAGCCAGAGTCGCCGACTGAGGCGGCTCAGATGGCTAGAGCTTACTTGTTGTACTTGTTTGGTGTGTCCCTGTTTCTGAACAGGCGGTGTGGGGTTCACCTGGGTTGGCTCCCGGCACTAGCGGACTTGAGCAGGGTGTCCAGTTTGGACTTTGGAGGTGCTGCTTTGTGTACCCTTTACTGCTTCTTGGGTTCTGCTAGCCGCGGCGAGGGGACGAGCCTTGGCGGCTTTTGGAGGGTGGTTGAGGTAAGATTTTACCTGTTTTCTTTTGCTTTCCAGTACTTTGAATATTGCCATGCATATTGCTGCTTCTGTTTGCTGACAATGCCTTTAACCTTGCAGGTGTGGGCTTATGAGGTGCTGGGGATGTATCCGCCGGCCAACAGACATGAAGATGAGGTGGTGATCCCCCGAGCGGCGAGGTGGGACCGAGGGCACCGGGGCACCGGTATACACGTGGGAAGGATAAATGACTTTCGCCGCTTCTTAGACCAGACTGACGGGAGTACGGTATGACTTTGCACTTGCTTTCAAACTTGAGCTTTCTGTTCTATGTTCGACTTTTTCTGATGAAGTCAAAATTCCTGGCAGGTGAGGTGGCATGTCTGGGATGATGTCCCGGACGAGTACTTGCAGAGGAGCAGGGAGGTGACACGGGGACGGGTGCTGCTGGAGTCCCCGTACGGTTGGCAGTGGTACCTGGGAGAGAGGGTGCCTCGTCAGTCCCTTAGGTTGGAGCACTTCAGGATACCGGGGCGTATCCCCCCTGATGTACAGCGGACTGACGAGTACACACGGGCGGAGATATAGAGGTACACTGAGCTTCCTTTTAGCAATTCCTCGGACTGGGAGGCTTTTCTGACAGAGGACCTGGCTAGCTTCTTGGACGTGGAGACGCTTATAGCAGCCACAGAGACTGCCTTGCTAGTATTGAGGAGGGAGATAGAGGTCCAGACAGCTGGAGGGATGATGGGAGTGGTGGACGTCCCTTCAGTTGCACTTCCACACGACCTTACTTCCATTCAGGTAACCTGTGAAAGAAAGAAAATACAATTTAGTTTGCATTTCTTTTAAAGCATTATTTGGAGTACCTGTGTAACGTTTTTCTCTTGTTTTGCATATCCCTGCCAGCTGGGCGTCAGAGTCCTATAAGCTGATTTTGGATCTTGAGGCTTTAGTGCGCCGGCTGATGATTGGTGATGTTCCTGTAGTCCGCCCCCGAGCTGAGCCGGGAGTGGTGATCCGAGCGGGCGGACCTAGTAGAGGCAGAGGTGCCAGAGGCGGTGGAGGAGCTCGGGGAGCTAGAGGCGGAGCCCGCGGCAGTGGCGGTGCTGAGAGAGGCAGTGGAGCCAGAGTCAGAGGTGGCGACAGAGGCCGAGGTGCCCGAGGGACTGACAGAGGTAGTGGCGCAGGCAGGGCTGCAGGAGGAGTGAGCAGAGGAGTTGGGTGTCGAGCTGGTCGTAGCCCTTCTCCTGGCAGACGGACTTCTCAGGTAATCCTTTTGCCTTGTTACTTGTGTTTTTTGTGCTTGCAAACTTGTGTATCAGCCTTGTATACTGATGAAAATTGCTCTGGTTGTGCAGAGTATTTCTCCACCTCCGAGGTCAGAGCTCAGGAGAGCGAGGCGTACTGGAGGTGGCCCTGTAGCTCCTCCGTCTGACAGAGAGCTTCGAGGCCGCCAGTCTTCAGCTGAGAGACTGGGAGGGAGTGTACCAGGAGCTCCAGCTCCGCCGTCACGGTGGACGTTTAGGCAGGGAGAGACAGACAGTAGTGAGGACGAGGACACGGGTCCTGCTGAGTCGGAGGAGTTTAGACCATGGGTCCAGAAGCGGGCCCGTTCTTGAGTAGGTAGGTCAGGCCTGCGTGCCTGCTTTTGATTTGGGCGCCTGTTTGCCCGTTTTTTATTTTTCATTTCCATGGATGCGGCCTACGTGCCGTGGTATTATTGATGATGATTTGGGCCTGTTTTGCCCCTAGATATATGCACATTTTTATGATATGGATGGATGTTTGCACATGGTTTTACAGAAATTCGCATTTTCATTATGTAAAATGTAAGTACATTAACAAAGACTTGAATCTAAAAAACCAAATCTAGCACTGAGAGTGCGTGAGACACTGTGGGGAAATGTATGTATGGGAATTTTGAGATCGTGAGAGACATGTGAGTTGACTCGATAGATTTTTGACACTTCTGGCTTTATGCGGGAAACTGGGAAAGAGAGTAAAATGGAAGGAATTTCGAGTGTAAACGCCCCGAAACTTGATAATTTGGTTTGGTTAATTATGCGCACCCCGGAAGAATGCCACAATGTTTGCAAGCCCATGAATTTGAGCAAATTTTGAAAAGTCACGATCCAGTGTGTCACAACTTGTTTTTCGGCGGACCAGGGCCTTCCAAATGAACAGAAACTTGATGAATCCCGGAAATGTGCTTGGCATGTGCTTCCCGAGTCCGAAAATGCATGATATGTCTTCGCTTGCAATAAATATCCCGAGAACTTTGTAGAAAAAGTTGCGAAATTTTGCCCGAATCTCCGTATCCGGGGCTTTTGGCGTATCCGTCTATCGAGACATCTTTGAAAATGTCTAACAATTCCTCCACTAAGTCTTGGATACTTATTTGGAGTTGTATGTGCAAGAAAAGTGGCCAAAAATAGCATGGAATGGGTCCCGGAGGGTCAAAGTTTGGAATTTTTGGCCAAGAATGGCCACTGACACCGTGCGGTGTTGAAACAGGTGCCGCACGGTGCCTTTATTGATGCCGCACGGTGCTGATGCCCAGTTGGGCCACTTTTGACACTGTTTGCTTGCAGACTGACTTGTGTTTTGACTTCCCCATGCATGTTTGCACGTCCAAGAGTCTTGAAAGGCTAAATTCAATCTATCTTGAGAAAACTCACAAATTTTGCTTTGACCCTCGCGCTCCCCGATGTGGCACGCTTCCCGAGGTGCACGTTTTTTGAGATTTTTGAACTTTTCTTTGCTAGCATGGCTACAAGTAGCCTTGTTTTCACAGTACTTTCTCATTCTTCATAGCCTCTTCCACTTTCTCTTAATGGCAGTTAGTATCTCAGCTTTGGTCCGCCCTTGGCTTGACGAACTTGATGGTTTGGGCTGGCTGAATTTTTGCGACCACAGGTTGGCGTCAATGCGTTACATTCGGGATGTAACCATACGTCCTGAACTACTCCATGCTGCTGTCCGTTTCTGGGATCCAGAAGTGCATGTGTTCCGTTTCGGCTTGCAAGAGCTATGTCCCACGGTGGGAGAGTTCCACGCGTACCTTGGAGGTTTCGATCTGGAGATACCTGTCATTCCTCTTCAGCGAGTGAGCTATGCTGATGTGCTGTCTTCAAAGCTAGGTTTGAGCAAAAATGCAGCGAAGTCTATGACCCAGGGGGGTGTCCTCAACATCCCGCGTTTGACCAACCAATTCCGTCCAGAAGGCTTTGCTTTGTGTCTTGTAATTCTGGCGGCATTCTTGTTTGTCCGTTCAGATCATCAAGCAAGTGCAGCATTGGTGGGAGTGGCCAGGCAGATTGAGGAGCGTAAGGATGTAGGTCCAATGGTTTTGGCTGAAACTTTGATGGGCTTGGATGGAGTCCATGCTGGGCGGCCAATGTTTTTGAAGGAAGTGCTTTGCTCCTACATGTAGGTTTCTCACTCAACTCTCCTTTTTCTGGTTTTGCACTCGTTCTCACTTTACCTCAACGCTCGGGTTTAGGTTTTCTATGGTTTCTTACTTGTCTTTTTCTCTCATGCAGATTTGGTTGTGTGACAAGGCTGTTCTTCTGGAGGCAGTGCCGCAAAACAGGATGCATGAAACACAGGGTTTCGTTCAAAGGGATTACCGGGAGTTCCACAGGAGTGTTCCGGGTTGGGTTCAGGTGCTTTCTCAGCTGAAAGAGGACACCATTTCCTGGCGCTTGAACTGGCTAACTCGTCCTACCATGACAATGAGCAACATGGGACGTCATCGAGTAGTGCTGGCAGGTTTGACTTGTTGGACCTTTTATATTCCTTACCGCATTCTCCGACAGCTCGGAGTTAGTCAAGCAATTCCGTCTGCCTATCCTGAAAACTTTGTTGTGCCCAATTTCAGCCATGCAGCAATCCAAGCTTATCAGTGCATTTGGAGGGAGCGTGCAACTGTTCCCAGAGATCAGTATTCCAGCATTGTGCTTCCGGGGCGTTACAAAAAATGGTTAACACAAGAAATTGCAGCAAGAGAGAATGGGAATCAAATGTGACTTTTGCTTTAGTCTTAATGTACCCGAAATAAATTGCTGACCCATGACATGTTTTCATGTGGGTCGAAGCTTTGCTTTTGTGTTTGAAAGATTCATGCTCAGCCATGTAATCGAAGAAATTAGTTTGAATAAAAGTGGATTATGAAAATTTTCTGCTTGGATTCTCATTGGTTGTGATTGTAAGCGCGAATGACGGCTGTGAATCAACTCAAGAGATGTTTCAAAAGATTGTGACCGATCCTCAATGTGAGGATGCCTATGTATCCTTTAAGAAAGGAATCAGGTCAGGCCGTAGTTCATGCCTGAAATTATTGGCTAGGGTTCACTCGAGTATTTTCCCTCTCCTTTTGCGCTCTAACTTTTGCCTAGTACTGCCCTTTCGGGTTTTCGGTCTAGTGAGCTTTCAATTGATTTTGTCTTCAATTTTGCCTAAGCCGCCCAATGTGGGTTTTTGACCTAGCAGACTTGCTCTAATTTTTGCCTGGCACTGCCCGCCCTTGCAGTTTTCAGTCCAGCGAGCTTCTCTCAGGGGTAGTATCTCTTGAGCTGATCCATGTTGACCAATGTAGAGAATTCGTTACCGTCAAGATCGATGAGCTGAGTTGCGCTTCCAGACAGAATTTTCTTGATGATGTATGGCCCTGCCCATTTTGGCCGAAATTTCCCACGCGGATCGAAAACTGGAGCCCGAATCTCCTTCAGAACCATGTCTCCTTCCTGCAAATTCCTGGATTTGACTTTCTTGTTGAAAGCGCGTGCAATTCGGCGCTGATACCCCTGAATGTGATACAAGGCTCTGAGCCTCCTTTCGTCGAACAACATGAGTTCTTCAAGCCTTGCGCTTTGCCAATCAGCTTCTTCGATGTCTGACTCTATCTTGACCCGCAGAGATGGTACTTCAAGCTCGATAGGGAGAACAACTTCCATACCGTAAACCAAAGAATAGGGTGTTGCCCCTGTCGGAGTACGGATACATGTCCGGTATCCCCAAAGTGCTAACGGTAGCTGCTCGTGCCAGTTCTTTGCAGACTGAATTGCTCTTTCCAGTATTGACTTGATGGCTTTGTTGGCAGTTTCCACAGCTCCATTGGTTTGCGGCCGGTAGACGGTCGACTTATGGGCTTGGATCCCGAAATCTTTGAGAACTTTCGCAGCTCTTCCCTTAAGTGAACGCCATTGTCAGACACAAATGCGTGAGGCACACCATACCGGTAGATGATGTTTTGCTTGATGAAATGAGCGACTTGAATCGCTGTAAGGGGTTGTGTATGAGGCGACCTCAACCCACTTGGTGAAGTAGTTGATGGCGACTAGAATGAATTTGTTCCCGTTTGAAGCAGCCGGGGTAATCTTGCCAATGACATCGATGCCCCGGGTTGAGAAAGGCCAGGGTGAAGTCATGCGATGCAGCTCCGACGGCGGTATGTGCATGAGATTGGAATGAATCTGGCACTTGTGACACCTCCGTACATATTCGATGCATTCAGTTTCCATTGTGGACCAGTAGTACCCTTGTCGCAAGACTTTCTTGGCAAGCATTGCCCCGTTCATGTGAGGGCCACAGACTCCGTTGTGGATTTCTTCCATAATTCTGGTTGCTTCTTCGCCGTTTACACAGAGCTTATGCATTCCGCAATGGGATCTTCGGTACAATCTGCCCCTGCAGATAATGTAGTGAGATGCTAGCTTTCGGAGAGCTATCCGGTCCTTCTTGTCAGTTTCAGCCGGGTATTCGCCTTTTTCGACGAAGTTCCAAATATCATGGTACCAAGGAAGATCATCGTCAGGCTCATCAATAGCCATGATGTGTTCGTAAACGGGCTTGTCCCTCTGCTCAATCATGATTGGTTGAAGTTTGACTCCGTTGGGTATCTCCACCATGGAGGCTAATGCTGCCAAAGCATTGGCGAAGCGGTTGTTCAACCGAGGCACATGTGTGAAAGTGACTACCTGAAATTGTGGAATCAGATCGTCAAGGTCCTTATAGTAAGGCTTCAACTTGTCTTCTTTGACCTTCCAGTCGCCGTTTGCTTGTGAAACTACCAGGTTGGAATCTCCGATTCCTTCCAACCTTTTGACACCGATTTCGAGGGCAACTTTCATCCCTACGATGCAGGCTTCGTATTCTGACTGATTGTTGGTGACCTCGAAGTTTAGTTTGAATGCAAGAGGAATATGTGATCCTTCTGGAGAAATGAGCATAACTCCAATCCCGAACCCTTTCTGGTTGGCAGCCCCGTCAAAATATAACAACCATACATCATTGGTTGTTGTCATGACATTTTCATCGGGGAATTCAAACTCCACGTCTTCTGGACCTTCTACCGGATGATCGGCCAGAAATTCAGCGATAGCCCTTCCTTTTACAGACTTTCGGGTCACGTACTTGATGTCAAATTCTGCTAGTAAGAGCAACCAGCGTGCCAACTTACCAGTAAGAGCCGGCTTCTCAAACAGGTATTTGAGAGGGTCCTTTCGAGAAATCAGCCTTACTGAGTAGGCCAGCATGTAGTGTCTCAGCTTCTTGGAAGCCCAAATCAAAGCCCAGCAAACTTTTTCCAGAGGAGTGTACCGCTCTTCGCACCCTAACATCTTCTTGCTGATGTAGTAAACTGCTTTCTCACTCCCACTTTCGCCTTCTTGCGCGAGCATGCATCCCATGGCTGATGGGGTAACGGATAAGTACATGATGAGAGGTTCCCCCGGTGTTGGTGGCATGAGCACCAGAGGGTTCTGAAGATAGCTTTTGATGGCTTCGAAAGCTTGCTGGCATTTTTCGTCCCATTTGAATGGCATGCCCTTCTTGAGTAATTGAAACATCGGTTCGCCAGTTGAGGTCAACTTGGCGATGAATCTGCTGATGAACTGAATTTTCCCGAGAAAACTTCGCACCTCCTTTTCTGTCCGGGGTGGTTCCATTTCGAGAATAGCCTTGATTTTGGAAGGATATATCTCAATGCCTCGCGTGGTGATCATGAATCCTAACATCTTTCCAGCCGTAACTCCAAATGTACACTTCTCAGGATTGAGACACAACCGGTACTTTTGAATCCTTTCAAAGAATTTCCTGAGCGCGGGTAAGTGCCCTTCTCTTTCTTTGGCCTTGACAATCATGTCATCAACGTAGACCTCAACTTCCTTGTGAATCATGTCATGCAATAAAGTCGTGGCTGCCCTCTGATAGGTTGACCCGACGTTTTTTAATCCAAAGGGCATGACCCTATAACAATAAGTGCCCCACTCTGTGGTGAAAGTAGTCTTCTCGCGGTCTTCGGGAGCCATGAGAATCTGGTTGTATCCGGAGAAACCATCCATGAAAGAAAGGAGTGCGTGTCCAGCGGTGTTGTCCACAAGTATGTCTATGTGGGGCAGCGGGAAATCGTCCTTAGGACTGGCCTTGTTTAGATCCCTGAAGTCTACGCAGACCCGAATTTTTCCGTTCTTCTTGGGAACCGGAACAATGTTTGCAACCCACTGAGGGTATTCTGTTACCATTAGGAATCCGGCGCATAACTGCCTCTGAATTTCTTTCTTGATTTCTAGCACCCAATCTGGCCTCATTTTCCTCAGCTTCTGTTTGACGGGCTTTGCATCTGGATAAAGCGGGATTCGATGCTCCACAATTTCGGGGTCGATACCAGGCATATCGGCATGTGACCATGCAAAAACGTCCTCGAATTCTTTCAGGAGATCCGAGTGGGCTTTGAACTCTTCAGGAGATAATTCGGAACCAATTTGAACCATTCGCGGATCGTTTTCATTTTTCAAGTTTATAGAAACAATTTCTTCTTTTAGAGGCTGAGCATGCCTTTCGTCTTCCCTTTTGATTAGAGATCGAAGTTCTTCCGGAATTTCTTCCTCGAATTCGATCCCTTCACCGTCGGGGTCAACACAATTTATTTCGGACACAGCAAGATAAGCAAAGTCTATTTTATTGATAGCAAATGCGGGGGCCCCAGGGGCGTGATACATGAGAGTGGACTCAAACTGGAAAGAAAAGTGGTGACGCAAGGGAATGACAGATACATGTTTGGGCTCAGACTCAGACTCGGAGTCAGTGCTAAACTCAGTGCTAGACTCAAATTCAGTGTTTATGTAAGTGATTCTAGGTACAAAAGTTCAATTTTTATAAACACCATTGGCATCCACAATGAGTGTAGTGACATCTCCAAGGGCATCCTGGCTCAGCATCATCAGCTCTACCTCCTCGGCAAGCTCCAAATCAAGCTTTAAATCAGACAACATCGCAGCAGGCCCGCCTTCTCCTGTACTTATCAGGCTTTCCTCCCCGAACAGCGATTGGAGATTCCCTGAGTCAAGAGTTTTGATCCAGTCAACTTGGAGTGCCTTAACCAGTTCTTCCCTCTTCTCAGCTTCATCGTCACTGTCCCAAGTGTCGTTTGCAAAGATCTCAAACCCTGGAAGCTTGGTCTTTGTTTCCATATCCCAGAACGGCTCTGGTTCTCCCTGGTAGATAGCTTCTGGAGCTTTCACAAATTGGATGGGCTTCTTTTTGGTACCCGTCTGCACCTTCTTTCCTTTCTTTGATTCGTTGTCAGCAGATTCATAACCGAGACCGAAGCAGTTGTTATTCATCGAAAACTTGGGGAATTCAGCCATCCCCTGGTTATTCAGACCTAACCCTAAGCCTGGGAGGTACTCCATCTTTCTCATTATCTCTAGAGCAATAGAGCTCATCGAGAAGTCTTCATCCATTTTGACGGTAAGAACTGACCCAGAAGTGTCGAAGGAGAAACCACCGAGGGCGACGTCTTCTTCTCCGTGAGCAATCTCCAGCAATGGTGCGTTGTCGGGGATGTGGGGACGGATCCCTGAATCTCCGTGAATAGTTAAAGTTCCCGTAGCCAATCCGAGTTGGACTTTTTGGTGTAGGCAAGAAGGTACTGCCATGATATCTTATCGATGGAGCCAAGGGCTGCCTAGCAGCAGGTTAAAGGATGATGGAATGTCGAGCACATGGAACTCGATGTCTGTTTTGAAGTTTTCAATGATTACTTCAATCTGGATGATTCCAGCCACGTCTCTGCGCGTGTTGTCATATGCGCGCATGCCGAGGTTGGATGGCTGAAAGTCTTTGTTCTTGAAACCAAGACAGTAGGCTGTCCGTAGGGGACACACATTCATTGCGGATCCGTTGTCGAGCAAGACGACTGAGACCCATTTTCCCATGCATTTCAGGGTGATGTGCAGGGGTTTGTTGTGACCGGCTCCCTCTGGGGGTAAGTCCTTTTCAGTGAAGGTGACAACGTGCTTGGCATTAGCAGGCGTAAGCAGGGCTACCATGGTTCCTGGAGGGATATCTGGTGGTACTTCCATGTTGGACAGAGTTTTGATCAGTTTCTGACGATGTTCCCTGGATGAGGAGAGTAATCCCCAGATTGAGATTGATGCTGGAGTTCTTTCAAGCTGCCTTTGGACTAGTTCTTCCGCGGTTGCTCGGTTCCTTTGAGGTGGCTGAGTAGTGATTTCGGGTTCAACCGGAGTCGAGTTTTCTTGAACGGGCTCGTCCCAAATGAATTCCTCTGGCCGAATTCTGTGTGGAATGTTTCCCCGAAGATTGGCTGGTTGATAGATTCAACCGCTTCTTGTCACTCTATTGACGATGTCTTCCCAAAGTTGCTGGTTTTCGCCCCAGAAATCCGCAAATCCTTCGCCGATTTTGCGCTTACCTGCCCTGATGGCTTCCCTTTTCTGTTCATGAGTATGATCTTCAGACCATAAGTCAATCAAACTTTTGGAGTTTTCTAATTGTTGATCTTAACTGCTTCCATTTTTGCCTGCAAATCGGCTATCTCTGAATCTTGCCAAAAAGACTGGTCAAGCATGGATTTATTGACTGTCCACACTTCGTCGCTGCCGACTCGGATGTCAACAACTTCATCTTTGTTCTGCGTGGCTGTCTGTGGACCAGTGCTGAGAATTGATATGTGGGAGTTATGCAAAAGGGGGGCGGATGGTCGCGGCAGAGACTCACCGATGATGTATGCTTGGGGGAGCCAATTTTGATCACTGAAGACGGTCTCGATGGCTTGAGGAAGTTGAGACAGCGAGGAGCTGTTTGAAAGGTCGTGCTGGACCCCCTCGTTGCTAGAGCTGAGATGATTTTCAGATTCCCCAAACAAAGTTGGGAGTGAAACTGTATCCAAAGGGTCAGTACAGGTTACTGCTTCTTCGACTTGACTGATACCGAAGCTTTCCGGCATGTGAACAGATGGCTTGTCGTATAATTCTGAGACAATGTACTGGCTCGGGTCCCAATAGACTAGCAAAGAACCGAACAATGCTTGCTGGGAATCCTCCCACTCCTGGTCGCTCATGGCCCATTCTCCTTGTTCTGCGAGGTCACCCCATTTGAGTTTGGGCTCCCGTTCAAAATTTCCAATGGCATGGATTTCCAGATTTTCCGGTATTATGACAAAGGGTCTTGATTTTGTGACCGGCACAATGTACAGGCTGGGATTGAACTGATGAAGGTCAGGGCCTTTTAAAGTGGAGCTGAAGGATATTTGGTTGATTTGGATATTCTGTTTATGGTCAGGCAAGGGATTGGAAATAGTGTTGGGCTTTTGCTTAGGAATGGGAATGGTTCTGTCATCAACAAGGTCTTGGACTATGTGTTTGAGACAGATACAGTTGTTGGTATGATGGCCTGGCATTTGGTGGTAGGCGCAGTAGACATTGGGATTGAGGTTTGAGGAAATGACCTTGGGTGGATCAAGAGGCTTGATGGCATCTTTCTCAAGGAGCTTTTTATAGACTGTGGTAAGAGGGAAAGGGAATTGGTAGAATTCTCTTTTTGGCTGGGATGTATTTTGGAGAGGCCGTGGCTGGGCGGCTATTTGGTTAACTGGCTCGGTTTTGACCGGTCTAGGATTGGAGGAATTGGCTTGAGTTTGGTGATAGGTATTGGGTCCGAACAGGGTATTACTGTTACCGGAGTAAACTCGTTTGGGCCGAGAAGCTGACTCACCTTTGTCAAATTTGCCAGTGCGGATTGCGTCTTTGACGCCAAGGCCGGCTTCATAAAAGGTTTTGAAGTCGGCGGAGGTCTGAAAGACCACCAAGTGTTTTGCAAAGTCTGGCTCCAAGTTCCAGGTGATGATCCTCATTTGCTCTTTCTCTGAGGGTCTATCTATCATCTGAGAAGCTTTCCCCCTCCAGCGTTTGACAAAGTCGGCAAAAGATTCGGTCTTTCCCATCTTCGTGGATTCTAATTCCCGAATGGTCATCTTCAGCTGGATGTTGTAGTTGTACTGAGCCACAAAGGCTGCCCCAATATCTTCCCAAGTCTTTTTCTTGGAATTGTCTAAGTTCAGAAACCAACGGAGTGCAGGCCCTGTCAGAGTTTGCTGGAACATCTGAGCCATGGCATTTTTCTCCACATCATACATGGATAGGGTACCCACATATGTTTGCAAGTGTGCTTTTGGATCGCCGCTCCCATCAAATTTGTCCCAGTCAATTGGCTTGAATTTGTCAGGCAGCTTGGCATCGGGGAATAGGCAGAGTTTTTCCATGTCAATGCCTGTTGCTGCAATCTTTTCTTGTTTCTGGACTGATTCCTCCAGTTTGGCTACCTTAGCCATTATAGCTTCCATCCCTGAATTTGATGACTCTCCAGATAGGCGGGAGGCCACATCTTGAATCATGATCAACATTTGAGCCATTTGCTGGCTGTTGGTGGCTCGCTGATCTTCCAAGGCTTCTTTGAGAATCTGAACCTCGGTCTTTTCTGACTGTTCTGTAGTCTTGGCCATGGCTGAAAGGCTAGTTGACTGTTCGGTTCTTGACTCAGTTCGAATTAATCGCTGTTCGGGAGTTCGAGCCCAACCAGGTGCAAGAGTGTTCTTGTTTTTGCCAATGGTTATGTACTGATGGTATGAACAGATTAAATTAAATGATGCTGTACATGCAACCTATTTACATGAATGAGATGTTATGCATGATGCAGGATTGTCCCGAAAATTTCTGATTCTGCTGAATAATATGTTCAAGATTTTGAAAACAACGGCCGGACCGTGGTTGCCTACGTATCCCCGTGGAGAGGAATCAGGCCATAACGTAGTTCGGGACTGCAATTTTAGGCTCTGAAGCTTTTTGAAGAAAAGATGTCTTTTTTCATTGAAGTTGCACCGCGGGGGTGGTACAAAAGAGTTCCGGTAGACGGAAAGAGCGTCACTGCAGGAGTGATACAAAAGAGTTCCGGTAGACGGAACAACAGACTCGATAAGCAAAGTACTGGCTATTACAGACACGATAATTAGCCAATACTGAAAACGACAACAGACTCGACAAACAACTGCAATAGACAGCATTCAAACTGGGCAACTGATGCTGGCTGCTTTATTCCAAAAGGCCCTGGATGGCTTGATAAGATCTGGTGGCTGGCACACTTTCACTTGTTTAGATTGCAATTTCATGGGATAGGATGAGTTGGAGTAACTGTGCTGGATGGTGAACTGGATTCACCAACTTTCTTTTTTCCTTTGCGGGCCCTAGCTTCTTCTTCCTCCTGCTGTTTCTCCCAGGCATACTGTTCTTCAAGCTGTTTGGGTGACATGCCATCGTTGTTACGGAGGCATTCTTCATAGCATTCATCACAGTCACAAACATCCCAGTATTTGTGACCAGTGACTGGGTCAGCAAAGTAGTACACAGGTTTTCCCTCCTCGTCGAGGTATTTGACTGGAGGCATGACACCGAAGTCGCCGTCTTCCTCATACATGACGGTGATTTTGTCTGGAAGCACTCTTGGACTGCTATTCGGGGTGACGTAGAATTTCCAGCCTGAGTGGCTGTCAATGTCATCCCACTGGTTGGGTACATCTGATGGCTTGAGTTCAGGCTTGCATTCCCCCACAACCCAGGTAGGAGCGTTGTGGTGAGTGGTGAAGGTAGACTTGTGTCTTTTGTTGCTTGACTGGCCAGCCATTGTTCTGATAAAAGAGTACTGATTTTACTTTTTTGGAAAAAGGCAGAGCCTAATTGCAGTGATTTTGAAAACAGGGTTTGAAATGTTCAGCATAATCAGAGATTGTCGGGGGCAATCTTCAGGTGAGTGAAGTGATAGCCTAGGGCCAAACTAATGTGAGTATGCATGCGAAATGATGAGCAGTATCTACAAAAGTAGTAAGCGGGTAGCATGATATGTGCAAAAAGCGGTAAACAGGTAGCATGCTGATAGGATATGGAAGAGTAGTAAAACAAGTAGCAGGATATATCAGATAATCCTACCCTGTGGGTCCTGTCCTAGGTTGGAAGGTTCTACGGCTATCTATATGCAGAGGTCGGTTTTGGTTTGAGGGGGTTCCCCATACTAGAACCAATATTTGCCTCCCTTTTGCACAGAATACTGACGTGGCAAGGGTAAAAACGGCAGGCTGACTCATCATTGTCCAGGGTTGCCGAGAATCCTGGAATGTCCTAACACCAGGAGGCTGGGTAGGGTAACCAGGACGCAGCGGCGGGGCTAGTAACCATGCACGTGCAATGCAAAAGTTTAACAATAAAATCTTTTCAAAAATCCAACAAATATTTTTCAAGCTTGGCTCGCTTTTTAAATTAATTAAAACTTTGAAATTCTACACAGGCAAACAACCGGGAAAGCTCCAGTCCGGATTGATCGGGCTCTCACCCTGACATCATTCCTTTCTTTGACAGCGCGAAGCATGTACGTTGTGTCAAGCTTTCAAGGGTTGTTTTACAAGTGTAAAAATGTCAAAATAAAGATTAATTTAAAATATGTCGATCCCCAGCGGAGTGCCATTTTGTGGACGGTCGGAAAAACCGGCCCACGCTTTTGTTGTGAAAAACGAGGCGAAATAAGGAAAAAGAAAAATTTAGAGTCGCCACCCGGAATTTAATTTTTTGGAAAATGTTAGGTATCCGAGGAACCGTTTAGAAAAATAATGACTCTTTTTTTTGTGCCGCTGAAAATGGATTTGGTCTGCGAAAAATAGAGATTTGGGTTTGGGAGCCAGGTTACCCGCGGGGAAGGTTTTCTTTGACAAATGCACCCCGCGTGCTCGGAATTTTCCGGTCTTTACTAAATATTTGTGGGATTTTTATGAAAACATTTTATTGAAAAATTTTTATTCACATAAACATTTTATAAATAAATAAAAGAGAAATGACATATTAAAGAAACAAATGATGATAATAAATCACATAAGAGACAAATTGGTATGAAATATTAAATAGCAAGGACTAAACAGCAAGGATAGAAAACTAAAAGGGGTAATCTGTAATAAAAAGGTTTGTAAGTTTTCCCAGAAACAGAGCATTTAAATTTCAAAACAGAAAACAGAAATCCCATTTTGCCTCAGATGCCGTACGACATCCTCGCACCGCACGGTGCACACCTGATACCGTATGGTGTCATTGCCCAATATGCTTTAAAAAAAATATGGTTTTCACCGATTGAAACAAGACTCTATTTTTCTTATAAAGAAATTCGTGATTTTTGATAATCGCAAAGAATTTTGAAAAATGGTTTTGGTAGATGAATGTACCTCGTCTTATGGGGGGTATCTCGTGACAATAGACAATATCACGACATACCCACCCGAGAGGCTCAAGCTTTATTGAGAAAAATTCCTTTTAAACTCGAGGAGGAGCTACTGAACTCTCCTCAAATCCAATGGAAATCCCCTCAGAAGATTAGCACTTCGATTTAAACACGAATTTATACCTCTGGGTTCGTACGGCAAGAGATCAAAAGGATCGGTTTGGAGACTGGAGATGGTTATTGAAAGCTATGGAAGCAAAGATTTGTGCGTATAGCTTTGGTTAGGAATGATTTTGACAGGGTAACGGGAGGATGAATGTGAGGATTTTCGGCTAGAAGTTCTCAACATGTTTTTTTTTTTGTGTGTGTCAATTCTGGCTCTTTAAACCGTTCGACGAAGGTAAGTATATATAGGCAACGGGTGCCGTACTCTCCCACGCGAAATGACGAGCTACAGTCGAGGTAGCGTATCATGCCATGGTTTGTGAGCTGCTGGAACGAACGCGGGAATCGCGGTGATGGGACAAAGGCACCGTGCGGTGTGCAATGTGGTGCCGCACGATGCAAAAGGGGATGTCGTGCGGTGTCAAGGGATTTTTAGGCCGTGCGGTTTTGAGAAGAAAGCCGCACGGTTCAGGTAATCTTGGATTTTTGGCTCTTTTGACCTTTTTGACCTGAGGGACCGTTCCGAGGTATACTTTGTGTTCTTTCATCATCGGGGATGCACAAGTCATTAAAATTGGGCTCTCTACAGTATGATAAGCAAAAGCTGACCTAATTCTACCCATCATAAGTGCAGAACTGTCAAGACAACCATGCACTTAGGGGAGTAGGAAACGGGAACAACTTGTTCAAAACTTCCACCGACACCGAAGAAGCTACCTCGACTCAGCTCAGGATCACTTCAACTCAGACACGCTGAAGTTACCTCGGCTCAGCTCAGGATCACTTAAGCTCAGACACTACCTCAGCTCAGTTCAGGCATAAGCTGAAAACAGGACACTACAAGATGCTAAGGCATAAAAATGAAATTTCAGTGCTAAGGCATAGGCTGAAAACAAGATGCTAAGGCATAAAAGCAAAGTTTAGATAAAAAGTTCGACGAAAACAAAAACTATTCAGAGAATTAATCAAACCATACAAATACAAATTCAAAAATAGAAATTCAAAATTCCCTACGGGCTAACTGTTATAGTGGAAGTCGAAGGTGCAACAGTCTCAGGAAGAGGATGAGTCTTGTCTTTGTCTTGACCCCCAGCAGTGTTGTCAGCACCAGGTTCAGCAGGAGGATCAGAGCTCGCACCCCTTGGGAGGTCAGTTTGGGAGGGGGACTTTGAAGGGGCATTATCAGCCTGCTCGCCACCCTCCTTCGCCAAAGCGTCGGGCTCGATCACGACATAGTCGTGGTCTGGGAATGTCCTCGCACAGACATCTTTGCAATCCTCAAAGCCGTTGTTGTACCACGAAGCTTGAGTCTTGGCAAATTCTTTTGAGGCCAAGAAGTCCTTCAGAACCTGGCGACGAGCGACCTTGATCTTATCGGCCACCTCAGCCCTCTCCTGCTCCAGTTGCCGCTCTAAAGCATCGAGCTTTATTCCCCTGGAGTCAACCACCTTCTTCAAGGTCTCCACCTCATCCTAAGCCGATTTAAGGTTTGCCTCAGCTTTGTCTTGGGATTGCTTGGCCTTGGTAAAAGACAACCTAGCCCCATCCCGTTCGTCGGTCAGCCTCTTGTTTTCTCCCACGAGTTGGGAGTTGGCGGAAAGAAGTTTGTCCCTCTGAGCTGCCACGTTCGCGTACATCTTTGTGAGAAATAGGGTCCGCACCGCGGCCTGCAACAAAGAAACGAGAAAAGAAGTTAAGGAATTAAAAAGAGGAGAAAAACTACCGACGAGAGAGCGAAAATTACCTGGCCAAGGTCCACTGCAAGCTCGGTCCCCAGCGCCATGGGGTCGGTCGCCTCCAATACCTGCTCGTCCGCCGCGCAAGTTAGGTATTTAACTCGCTCAAGGCAGAGTTTCCTATTGGTGAGAAGGCTGGGCCCATCGTCGTGGAATTGGGCTCGGCAGGAGCGGAGTCATCCACACCTTTTTGCCTCTTGGCCACACGGACATCTTTCTCCCTCTGCTCTCTCTCTCTCTCTCTCTCTCTCTTCTCCTTCACAAGTTCCTCCCCCCTCTTCTTGCTCTGCTCATTCTCCTTGTTGGTAGAGAGAGGTGGGGCTTGAGAACCCTCAGCGTTGTACTGGAGAAACTTGTCGACGTTGAGCTCGGCTGATTGAGCCGTCCTCCTCCTCCGAGGCCCACCAGCGGCTTAGGCACGACGGGCCTCATTGAGAAGGTTGCGGTTAGGTCGGCTGGCTCTGTTTCCCGCCATCTCTTCTGGAGCGTCGGCTGCAAGACCAGGGTAGCAGTCAAAAAGAGGTCAGAAACCAAAATAAAGGAATAACATTAAAACTGAAAGTACCTCTTTCTAAGGCAAGAGCTATACTTGAAGGCTCGGGACCGAGCAGATATTGAGACAAGTTCTCAGCGGTAATTAGAACGTGAACAGAGTGGACGTCGTGACTTCTGGCCCGCGCCACCTCGATCTCAATCTCTGTGCCGATAGCAAAATATCCTCGACCTACAAAAAAAATAAAAAAGAAGAAAAGAGGCTAAGTCAGCCTAGAGCCGCGATAAAACACGGCAAAATGAGAGCAACGAAACAAGTGTAGTCAGTAGGACTACTTACTCTCGGGCACAATGTTTCCCCATGTCTTGTGGATGGATGGGGCTTTGGGCTCTTCCCACTCAGGGAATTCCTAGCCTGAGCCACCCACCACGATGAACTTATCTTTCCAAAACTTGTTGGAGGTGGGGAGGTCAGTCAGGATAGGCTTGCTGGCGTCTCTCTCAGAAAAATACCACCAACCTTCAAAGCTCGGAAGCTTTTTGATGGAGTAAAGGTGAAGGAAGGCTTCGACAGACAGGTTGGAATGACCATCCGACATGGCCTTCCAAAGGCTGGCACACCCTATTATATGCCTCCACGAGTTGGGAGCGATCTGAGCAGGAGCAAGACCGAAAAATTCTAAGATCTGCCTAATGATTTGAGGGAAGGGGAATCGAAGACCACCCTCGAAAGCTCCCATATATAAGCAGAATTCGTCGCCCAGACGAGAGCAAGCCCGCTCGTCCTCGAGGGAGGGCGGAGAGTGATGGAATCCGGGATTTGATATCTGACCCTAAGGGTTCTGACCTCGTCCTCGGTGATGATGGAGGTGAAATTGTTAGCAGAGTAGGCCGCCATCTGAGCTGCCAACATATCGTCAATAGTAAGAAGGTTAGTTGGACTGTGAGCCCTAAGCACTATGGTTCTAATATGGCGATTTATGCGAAGGGGAACTTCCCCGTCGATCGCTTCCTCCTCGCTTAAATTCAGGAAAAGGTTTGGGTCCGTGTTTACGGAAAGGTTTGGGTCTTCATTCACCTCGTTGTATTCCATGGACCGAGCACAGAGAGGACCATAGAGCCACGAGGTCGCGTACAAAAAACCAGTAAAAATTTCATTTTGAACGAAGGAAGACAGTGGCGCAAAATCTACTATACGAGGGGTGTAGTAGTGTCGGATAAGGTAGAAAAGACCCCTACTGTAGCCGTAGAAACTGGGGTGAGGCCACTCGGGGTCGATGGGATGAAAAGGGTCCACGGGCTCTTGATTTCGGTCAAAATACATAAAATAACAAAGGAAAGTGAGAGACGTACCTAAGAGAATGAACTCTAGAAGAAGATTTCTAGAATCTGCTGAGGAATGCTGAGGAGTTAGGGTTCGCTGCAAAAATCGCCTATGGAGAAGATGAAGATTGAAAGGGATGAGGGTTTTCAGTAAAGGTGAGTAATATGAAGGTTTGTGAAGCGCCAAACGGTTCTTTTCCGTTAACAAATAAGGACCGTTGAAGGAAAGGCACGTCTAAAGGCCTAGATGCCGCCAGGTGTCCCCCGACGTGACCCCTGGCGTCCACATTTAATGCTGCACGAAACGCGAAAAAGGGGGGAATAACCTCTAAAGATGTAAATGTGTTTCCTCACGTCTTATCGGCTCTACATCTCGGAAATAGGGGAGTAGCTGATAAGGATAAACTGACCACAAGGTCAGCTCATCCCCGTTAAGCCCAGCTCGTTACAAAGAGCTCGGGCAAAAACCGGAAATAGAGAAGGGCTCAATGAGCATCCCAAGGACTGAGGAGCAGAGGGACACAGTCCGGACTAGAAAGCATAGCTCGGCAACGGAAGGGCAGCCTGGACTGCCAGACCTGAACTAAAAGAAAGGGAAGAACAACTCGCCCCACATCCCTAACAAGGGAAATAACCCCAAGGGGTATAGAAGTCCTGAAAGGACTCGAACTCTTCTCTCACGAGATCAAGATAAAGTCCGCAAAGTCTGGTGGCTTATCCGTAAGACTCCTAAGGGTATTGGAAGTCCTATTCCGCTTGGGAATGAGAGGCTTCCAATAAGCTAAGGGCGTTAACAAGATAAACATTGGTGAAAGTCCAAGTCCTACGACGACTCAATCACTCCGTTAGCCTATATAAACGACTCCAAGTAACTAAATCGAGGTACGTTGTTCCAGTCATCCATACTTGAACAATACTCAACTCTATCACACGAAAGACTGACTTAGGCTGGTTGACTAACACCACACCGGTGTCCTTAGTTTAACTCTGTTTTGCAGGTGCTTCGTCAGGCTGCGCCGAAAATTCTGTCATCATTCACTTCCAGTCCGGACTGGAATAAAATTCGGACCATCGTGTTTTCGTCACTTTCTGGACCAAATCTCAACGATCTGAATCGTTAGATGTGTTTAAAACGTGTTTTTAAGGTCCAGCGCGAGGATTCGTGAAAAAAAACACTCGGAAGGGGTTGATCGGGGCAATTTTTGTGAAAAACGCTTTTACGTTTTAAACACATCTTTTAAACACATCTAATGGTTCGGATTGTCAAGATTTGGTCCAGAACATTGAGGTCCGGACGGGTCCGGATTATATTGGTTTGGATGGGAAGCTTGGTGTATATATATATATATATATAGGCCCAACTTTCAGTCAGGGATCCCTGACTGGAAGCTTTTGAGTGTTTTGAAGGTTTTAAAAATTGTTTTGACAAAATCCAAACCGTCCAATGTGTTTAAAACGTGTTTTTAAGGGTCCCCGCGAGAAATCATCAAAAACAAATACTGGGAAGACCTTGATCCGAGCAGTTTTTCACAAGAACTGTACTTTTACAGTTTGTTGAAAAACTGTTAGGATCAAGCCCTTCCCGGTATTTTTTTTTGATGATTTCTAGCGGGGCCTTTTAAAAACACGTTTTAAACACATTGGACGGTTCGGATATAAAAAAAATATCGGGAACGTGGAGGTCCGGAGGTCTGGAGCCCGGACTAGAAGTGCTCTATATATACACATATATATAAATTTTTTAATTTTTAATTTTTTTTATTTATTAAATTCTCACGGTTCGGTTTATCCACGGTTCTTTTATGAAAATCGATGGACCGAACCGCGAAGCACGATTTTCTAATTTTTCAATCCGTGTCTGGACCATTAATTCACGGACCCAATCCAAAACCTTCGGTTCAGTTCGATTCGGATTCGTAGGTTTTTATTAACAACCCTAATCCCAATATGTGATCGGTCAATGATCGGACTTATTCATGATGTAAATTAAGTACAATGAGTGGAACAATCATATACCCAGAAAATCATGCTCGCTAGAAATCGAAAAGTACATAATCGATGTACTTTCATCTAGATTCTAGAGCAAAATGACTTGGGAACAAAGGATTATAACTTGGAAAATATTTTTTGTAAGATAAATATGATGTGATTAACTTTTGATCGGTATCTGATCAACGTAACTTTTGTTTGATGAGTTTTGCAATTTGAATGAGGCTCCATTATTTGTTTTTCGTGTTTTTTCGTTTTCTGAATTTTTGTTAGCTTCGCGTCATATTTTTTTGATCAATCATCTATCTTGATTAAAGGATTTTAAAAGTAAAAAGTTATGACATAAAACATAAAAAAATTTAGTGACGACGAAAAAGGTACCGAACAACACAATCTCTATCTAAAGTGTCATTTTATTTGAATTTTTTCAACTTCTATCCAAATTTTTTATTCCTCTCGCCGATAGAAATGATAAATCCCAAGAATTACGATGAAAAACTAATTAATGAAGAATTATGAAAAGTGGAAAATCATTTAAACAAAAAGACGAAAGAATGAAACCTGAGTGTAATCACTAAATAGAACCCCGATTGAAAATAGCCGGACTGCACGGTCGAAACCAAATTTTAGGCAAGCCGTCTCTTAAGGTAGCGAGTCCAAATTTGTTCACCCTCGCTCAAAGAGATTGAACAAAACCTTCCAAGCTCCGGTCCCGACGTCAATGATCGGAACCGTTCATGTTGTTTGGAACGATTTTCTAGGAGGGCATGCAAAAAAATCAGTTCAATCAGACCGCGGAAAGTGGTTGAGTTTTGAGCTTAAAATGTCTAATTTTGTTCTTTAAACCCAAAGAAGAAAAATCTGGATTTTTGAGCTCAAACCTCAACCACTTTCCACGTTTGGATTTAGCTGAATTTTGGCATGTCCTCCTAGAAAATCTTTCTGAACAACATGAACGGTTCCGATCATTGACCTCGGCACCGGAGCTAGGAGGGTTTTGTTCACCCTCTTTGGGCGAGGGTGAACAAATTTGGACTCTAAGATAGCGGATCTTTTATCCCAGAGTACCTATCCGACCTACTTATCCCACCATTCAATGCTTGACACGTTGCCCATTTTCTGTTTCCCTTCCAAAACCTCTAACACTGTTAATTAACTCCACAAGCATGACAAACACTCAATTGAATTATTTATTTTTAGGCAGCTATTTTGGATTCCATAGAAATGATTTAAAACGCTCAAAACGGTTCGGGTAGCATTTAAACCATAATTGAACCAAACCCGTTCGGTTATCTCCACCATACCCATACCCATGGGGAGAAAAAATCTGTTATGGTTCGGAAAAAAACATCGGTTACGGTTCGATTACCCATCCGCTCAGTCAATATTGTCATTGCTACGAGTAACTTGGCAGCATTGAAGGGTGGGACAGGAGGTTGGACAGGCGCTCTCAGACAAAGTATCCGCTGCCGTCTGAACGAGGGTACATTCGGTGCAACAAACGTTCTACATCAACGGCATCATACAAAAGGCTACAGTTGGAAAAGGGTATTTTTAGCAAGATAGAAAAAGTAAACCATCTCCCCTGGCAGTTGGAAATGGACGGTGAAGATGATGCTGCTGCTTATGACAGCCAGATCAAGACAGAATACCCAAATCGGCCATTTTTATTGGTTCCTCGTTAAAATCTAGGCAATTGAACAACTAAAAAAATAAATAAAAGAAAAATGGAAACTAATACTACCACTAGGAGTAATTTTAAGGAAAAACGAATCACTACCTGGAGGCGCACGATACGGATACGCACTCCGTTGGTTGAAATTTGAGCTCATAATAATTTTACTATATCCAGCTCAGACCCAAGACTAGTAAGACAAATGTGAAAACCACGTGTGGATGGGAATCGACACGTGTCACCCTGTGGTCCCACACCACGGGGCTAAATTGCACCGGCGTCGCTCCTCCTCCTCCCTCTCCAACGCCGCCCGCCGGAACACCACCGAGCACTCCGGCAGCTCTCCGAGGTCTGCGAAGAGCGACTCGTCTTCTTCCTCCCTCATCGACAAGATCATCGCCCCAACGTCGTCTGTGTCCCCGCCGTGTCTTTCCAAAATAGGGCTCTCGAGCATGGTGGATGAGGTACTGGATTCCAATTCCGAAAACCACTTGAATCCGAAAGTGCTGACTAGAGATTCATCGCCCAGATCGAATACCGTTGAGTTGTTCTCTTCATCGGAATTCGACATCGTTGTTGTTGTTGTTGAGACAGCCGTAATTTCAACCTCGGCTTCGGCGGCGACAACTACTGGGTTGTTGCGGTGGTGGTGATTCTTGGATGTGGGTGGCGTGTGGTTGTGGTCCGATGAATACGTGACCACTAGCATGGTTGGGTCCACTCGGCTTCTCTCTACTTGCTTCCTGGCTGGGCAGCCCTTGGAGCTACTGCACCTGTAATATCCTCTGCCAAAATCAAACCGCCAGATCAGATTACTACACAATAAAGAAGGTCAAATTATCATGCTTGGATGGTCACGTGGTGCTCCGGGAAGCAGACCAAAACACTCCAACACCACATATCACATATTCTTGTAAGATTCGGAGCACAACGTAACCGTACTCTCCGGTACAACTGAATAATTACTCGGAAGGGTTAAGGAATTTCTGTATGTTACCTGGGGTAGGGAGAGCCTTTGATGGGTTTCTGACCGTACTTTCTCCACGCCCAAGAATCGGACGGTGGAGGAGTCTCGCCCTTAAGCCGTGACCCTTCAACGTCTTTGATTGGGACCGAGACAACTTTTTTCTGTACAGTGCGCCTACTGCGAATCAAATCCACGTAATCTTATTAGTACCCTATTTAATAACCTCATGCCATGAAATCCCAAAATTCGTATACTCCTTTAGACATATATGTGTTAACAGACTCAAGACATACCTTGTTTGATGGGAGGAGGGGGAAGTCTTGCTGTAGCGGGGCGAATCGCAGCTGTTTTCGGGTGAATTTTCGGGGTCTTCTTGTTCATTTACAAAAGGGTTGCTGCTGAATCTGCCGTCCATTTTTAGGGGTGTTTAAATCTGGAGTGGTGCCCACTAAGCTGTGTGTGTGATAGATCAATTAGAAATTTGGGATTAATAAGGGGATCTAATCAGCCGCATGGACACATAAAAAGTTACAGAGAGAGAGAGAGAGAGATTGAAGGGAAGGGGAAATGGGGGAGGAGGGTGATGAAAGAGTGGCTGGCCCGTGTAAAGAGGGTCCAAATGTTGACAGGAGGGCATTGGAATAGTTTATAAAGGACGTCGTGCACGCAAATGTGAGCAATAATCCAAATCTCATGATTATTACATTACCATGTGAATGAGACCCCTTAATGTTCATTTTCATTACTCTAATCTCAGTGATTGGAGCACTGCATCTCTTTGTCAAATGCTTGCTAATCCGTTTGAAATCCCACTCTTGCCCTTCTCATTCACTCCCAGATATTTGTTGGTTTTTTTTTTTTATAACCGGATGTTCGGCCAGTTTGTGCGCGTAACTAGGCTAATTTCGGGGCATTAGAGGTAGTGACCGAGGCATAGCCTTCAGTTGCCCCAAGAGATTTCTGGTAAGAGGAATCAAACCTAAAATTTAAGGTGAGAGCAAATTCCTAAATTTAAACTCCTGCCAAGTATATACTCTTTATTACCGATCGAACAACTACTTGGCTCGTATGTTTCCATTGTTAGTTACAAAAACCTAAAGAGTTTTTTTTGTTTTATCCCTTAAACTATTTGTGTTTTTTCTACTTAGTCCCTAAACTATTAATTTAATGATTTCATCCCCTAAACTATGTACATATTTTCTATTTTGTCCATACTGTATCAATTTAACGATTTCATTCCCAAAATTACTTGATTTTAACCGATTTCATCCCCCAAACTCTAATGTATGTGGTACATTAAACAAACCTTTGCTTCAGTAGATTTTACCTTATTGCACATGCTCTTTCGCTGCAATGAAGGAGAAACGGTACCGACATTGTTACACCTTGTTTTGATGGGTTTTTTGAGATCGGTCTTGAAAATTCAAAATCGGGTGGTTTTCAAAAGTGTGCATTAGTGTGTTTTTCTGTCTTGTTTGGTGGTTTTTGAGAACCGATTTTGAAAACTCTTTTTGAAACCGAATAAGGAAGGGTTATCAAAACCCGATTTGGAAATCCCAAACGAACAAGCCTTTATTTTTTTCAATTAATTTATAAAAGAAATATTGGTTGATCAATCAATACATCATCGGTGATGATCTCATTAAGAACTGTCCCAGTTCCACCCTCTCGGTTAACGGTAGTAATCCATGAGCTCTCCCTATCCCTATGAATCTTCAAATGGATTTTTTTTAATAAGAAAAGTCAAATGAACCTTATCTCGATCAGTAGTTTTATAGTATTAGTTATTCGTACTGATCAGTTAATATTAAATGGATTTATTTGTAAAGTTGTCAATAGAAATGACATCATTCGGTATTTTAAGCATACAATAATTGCCATTTGGAAGAATAGAAATGGCGTGGTATTCTCGAATTTGTCGTTCAATGTAGCTACAACAATTGCTATGGCTAAGGAATCGACTCAATGGTTTCTCCGTGCATCTAGCTGGTTTGGCAAGTCCAACTTAGCCTCTACCCCGTCTGCATCACCATCTAATACCACGAATCCATCCTTTATCATTAAGGACTATTCTAACTCAGAGTTTAATTCTAGTTTCCGTGCCTGTTTCCTTTATGTGGATGGTGCTTGGAAAGTGGGTAACTCTTGGAGTGGTCTTGGATTTACGGCTAGCCAATATAATGGATCCTTAATTGCGAAGCAAGCCTTATCTACGTATAGTGTCACGCCAATCCAAACGGAAATCAAAGTAATATATGAAGCTGTTAAATGAGCATTAATTCATAATGCCATAATGCAGATAGCAGAGAGGGTTGAGTGTCACTACCAAGACACATTTTTGTTGCGCAACCTGGTTGAGGAGATCACAAAGCTATCTTTTTGTAGGATTTCGAAAGTTGCGTGCCAGGACGTTCAGAGAGCTCATTTACTTGCCAAGCAGGCCCTGGCTTTTTTTGTTCCTTACCCGGACACTGGTGATGGAAATGCTTATATCTAGCTTTATGTTTATGTCTAGCTTTATGTTTATATCTAATATCATGCTCATGTCTAGTTTCATGTTGGCAGTTATGGATCTTGTTGGACTTGGTGTTTCCTCTTGATGTTTTTAATGAAATTCCTTTCTTCTTCTAAAAAAAAAAAAAAAAAAAAAGCATACAATAATTTTTTAACCATATGTTATAAATATTTAACTTTTTCGTAATTGAAGCATAATCTTTATAAATGTGGATCCTTAAATACATTATTTGTCCTTGAAATGTATGTAGATTTGAAGTAGATCTTCATAAATTCAGTTTCTCTTGTTCGGCGCAAGTCCTTCTCATCCTAGAGTCCCTTGTCATCTTTTGTGATAGGTACTTTCTCCGTCCCTTTTATAGTGTAGATATTTTTATTTTGGATTGTCTCTTAATAAGAGTGTGTTTTGAAAAGTTAGTAGGTACATTTTCTATTTTGCCCTTAAAAGTAGATGCCTTTTTGAAAAATTAGTGGATATTATTATATTTAAAGGGTATGTAGTGAAAAGTAGATGTAAAAGTTATAAAAGTTGATGTGCGAGAAAATAAGTTGGAATTACGAGGTAACACACTTGAAAAATGACAGATGGAGTGAAATTTTGATCACTAGATATGACAAGAGGCCAAGATGGCGTACGATAAAATTACAACAAAATCCAACTTAGGTGATTTCGACTACTATTGGGAGATTAATCCCATGTAACGCAATAAAGTAAGTTAATACATGAAAGAGACGCATGGAACTCCCATCTAGATATCACCGGCGTTGCCTCAGTGGGAGATCTATTTTTTTTGCAAGGGGAAAAATTTATTAATCTTTGGAAATAATTTACAAAGATTAAAGGGATCCAAAGCAGAAGACATCAAGGCAGAGGTGGAGAAAACCTTCAAAGAAGGAAACCACAATCGACAATCCCATACCGCGCAAGGACCCAAGGAGAAAAAACCAAACACCCTCAATTAGCAAGAAGCCAACCAAGAAGAACACCCTAAGAAAACAAAGCCGAGAAACCACACCTGACAAGAAGAACACCAGTGGGAGATCTATTGTTGATATTAAGAACTTCAGTGATAATTTTTTTTTACAATTTACTGAGGTCAAACAAATACAATGGAAAAAAACATAACTTCAATAAATTGATCGATGTTGGAAATATGTGATGGGCCTAGCAACCTTTGTTGTAGGCAAGAGCACACACAAATATACTACATTATTTGGGGAGGAAAATAAACAAAAATACAATGTGGAATTGTACTACCCGATGGTCGTACAGAGCTCATAAGAGCTCAATGTACCTTCAAGCACTACAATAACAAGAAGACAATGTGGAGAGGACTGGTAGTTTTATTTTTCACTCAAGCTTGCTAGAAACATAAGACTACATTCATACTTATAGCTAGCTGTAGCATGTAGTAACACCTACTACTACTAACTACCACTAATTAACACAAATTATAGCCATAACACCCCCAGTGCACATAAGTGAACTCCACTAAGAAATGTGAAAAGTCCACCAAAATAAAAACAATTTTATTATTTTTCTCCAACACTCCCCCTTAAAGTTGTTTTCCTAAATCATGTTCTGGCCATATGATTCATCACTTGAATTGTGACCATCCTTCAAACACTTCTTCAAATCTTCAATTTCCATTAGGAGTTTCTTATGCGCATAATTCAACTCCTGGTACTTCTCTTCAGAGTAATCCAACTCTGGAAAATTGACATCATGAATCACAATTCGGTAGCGCTTCTTAAGATACCTTATCACCGTGAAAGTAGCCGCTTGTTCAACATCCTTCTTTGTCAATTCCTTTCTTCCATAAAACTTTTTAGTCTCAAGACCATTAGTAATTTCAACATTTGCTATGAACGTCGGAGTATGATCAGGTCCTAAATTCCTAGTTGAGTAAATAGCTGGTGGAAAATTCATTTTTTGAAGCATCTCGCCAAGAACCACCTTGAACGAAATCACCACGTCAATTTGATGTTGATGCTCCATAGTCACCCGGAAAAAACAAAACAACCAATGATAAACTTTTAACTACTGCCAAAACGCACTATGTGTTTTCCTTCTTTCAATTTCTCGACAATTAGCCCTCTCAGCTTCGGATTGTCTAGCCCTTTAGGCTTCTCACTTCTAAAGACACTCATGTCTTTGATTTCCAAGGGCTTCTGGAAATCTCTTTTGTTACGACAAGCAGTCTCCTCCTAACACATGCAGGATGAGAGCATCACTTAAAAAATTCCACCACTTTTCCGGCTTGCACATGAGTCTCTTTTCAACAACTCATGGCGAATACACTATTATCAAAGGGAGGAGGAGAAGACACACGTCCTTCACTTTACTCAAACTCAAACTCAACTCACTCAATGAGCCATAGATTGATCAACTCAACAACATAGCTCATCCAGGATCGTTCAACGCTCTGATACCACTTTGTTGGAAATACGTGATGGCCCTAGCAACCTTTGTTGTAGGCAAGAGCACACATATGCTACATTATTTGGGAAGGAAAATAAACAAAAATACATTGCAGAGTTGTACGACCCGAATGTCGTACGGAGCTCCTAAGAGCTCAATGTACCTTCAAGCACTACAATAACAAGAAGACAATGTGGAGAGGACTGATAATTCTATTTTTCACTCAAGCTTGCTAGAAACATAAGACTACATCCATATTTATAGTTGTAGCATGTAGTAACACCTACTACTACTAACTACCACCAAATAACACAAATTATAGCCATAACACCCCCATTACACATAATTGGAGACCTCTCATTTTCTAAAACTCATAATTCATTAGCCCAAATTATTACCATGACTATCATAACTTTTCATTTCTAAAACTCCACTAAAAAATGTGAAAAGTCCACCAAAATAAAAACAACTTTATTATTTTTCTCCAACAGGCCAGTTGTCTGAAATTCGCATGCAAAAAGATAGGATAGTTCCACTATTAACGGGGCTTTATTGAGGAAACCGATTAGAACCAACAAAGTGACTCAAAGCACCTCGGTAGAGAGCACTGGATGCATGGTTAAACATCATGCAACTAGATGATCAAGACCAAATACAACGTAGAAATTGATGGAATAAATGCAAAAAGACATCACAACCGTAGTTATTGAAGCTGAAACTGCTAAGGCGGTGTACCCTATACTACTTTTCTAGGCCTTTGGTTTCGAATATATGAGTGTTGAAAGGTCGTTCCCCGAAGAAGAGAATGGAATGTACTGCTGCATTCGATGGTTTGAAACTTCAACAAATACCAACGAAGGAAAAATCTAATTTTCTAGAATGAAGCAACACGCTTTCCATATCGTTTTCGTTATGGAACTGTCCTTGGATAAATTTTGACCGGCTTTTCTTCGATCTATTAATGCTGCCATCGGTCTCGGACGTGTCCCTCTCTCTATATGTCGTTCTAATGTGCTTTTGGCTTTTTCTGAGTTAATATATGTGAAAAGAATGACTTGTGTTACAAAACCTACTCCCTCTGTCCAATTTTGTTTGTTAATTTTTGATAATTGTGTCAGTTTTCGATCGCTTATATCTTTTAATATTAATCTCCAAATATATGCAATAGGATCTTGTTTAATAGTTCACGATTAATTCTATTATTCAAAGTTTTTAAAACCGTAAAAAATATTATGGATTGAAAGATATAAGCAATTTAAGGCGTAGCAGAAAATAAAATAATTGACAAACAAATTGGGACGGAGGTAGTAAAAATTAAGGTTAAAAATCCAATGACGTAATTTGCGGGACGAAGCCAACATGCACTAAAGTCTGAAACTTCCCCCTGGCTTCCTTTCTACTCCCAAACGGATCACTTAAAAAGGGACAGAGGGAGTAGTAAACGAAAGGAATACAAATAGCATGTGCAATTCCAATTAATACATGAAAAGTTATAAATCGCAGTACGAGATGTAATGACATTTGATGGCACGAATACCAATATATATGTATTGGACGATATTTAAATCCTTAATTAAAAAAAAAAAAAAAAACAAGAGGCTCTTTCAACATTTGACAGTGAACAAAGTTCACATAAACCATTTTCGGAGGCAAAAAATGAGCTGAAAATAGCCATTCTTTATTTGTGGTAGCTATTAATTTCTTACCGCTGGTCTCACAGAGCAACGCCAATTTAATGTGGAACACAAACTGGAGGGTCCAGTTCCGACATATCTGGTCTCTCTTCAATGGCCGGATTCTTTTTTTCGAAGTCGTGGAGAAAAGTCAAGTAGGTCAAAAATCATGTTCACCGAAAATTTATTGATAGGTTTTCTGAACATATTCATGTTAAGAATTAGGTTCCGGTTCAAAAAATAATATTCAATTTTTGAAAAATTTTTTTATTAAAAAATGTATTTTTTTTTTTTATCGGCTATCAAAAAACATATTGTTCATATAATTGTAAACAACAAAACAAATCCATTTCTTTACGCTGATTAAGATCCCGGAAATCTAGTTATATTCATTTTTTTTTTAAATACTCAAAGTTGTATTCATTTATGTTGACTTAATCAATGAGGTAAAGTAACGTGCAAATTAATAACAATTTAGTTGACTACGGAATAATTTGCAATGTTTCCCACAATAAAATATTGGCCGGCCATTTGACATATAAATAGATTAGCTGAAACCTTAGAATCTATCCGTTCATGAGATTGGACAATTATCTACTTGCAAGTTGTAAAAAAACACAGAAAAATCAAACCAACGAATTCTGTTCGGTACGTAAGAACTATTATGCTGTGAATAATCTGATTAGGAAATTAAGGGTAAGATAACCCGTCAAAAACTTCTGATTCAACGGAAAAGTACTTTTGCATCATTTAAGGCCTACTGTATCGGCATTACTCAGTAATTAATATAATTTTCTCTCTATTCCCCCCAAAAAAAAAACGGAAAATATTGTAACAAATTTTTTTTTCGTATTTTGGAAATTTAAGAGTATAACCACACCAACATGACAAATACGAATAGCAAAAAGATTCAAAACAAGAACAAACACGAAATAAAATTAAGCTCAAGATATTGCTTTAGTGGTCAAGGCCTGAATCAAACTTATAATTATTTTCCTCAGGTCTTCGTTTCAAAAATTTGACGATTAGTGTAATACAAGACTTCGTTTTGGTTTTGTTTGGGCTTCCACTAGTACTTACGCTGAAATTAGTCACATGAACTAATTGAGGTGCGCGCATGCCTAAAATTTGTAAATTACACTCCATTAGTTTGTTTTTTTTTTTTTTTTGAACAGCAAACATTTATTAATCTTTTAAAAAGATACAAAGACTAAAAGGACGGCATCAAATTCCTAAACCAATAAGAACCATCCTGCCGAGACCTAAACTCACAGCTGAGGTTGGCAAGAAACCAACCAAGACACCAAAAAACAAAAACAAAAGGGAGCGACCAGAACAACCGTGGAAACCCCAACCTCCTGACCAACACCAAAAACACCCCTGCTGCTCCTCGCCCAACAACTCCCTTAGTCTCTTTCTTAGAGTCCTATACAAAAAATGTACATTTTTTGGATAAAGAAAATGAAGTACTTCCTAGCAGAAAAAACTCAATTTCTATGCTTCAAATTAAAGTGCTCAATATGAGATCTTTAACTTGGGGCAAAGAAATTAAATTCTTTTAGCCAAAAGTAGTTTATTTTTTCATCCGAAAATTAAATGTTTTTTCGTAGAAGACTCTTAGGGCGGAGGGAGTATGATAACAAATTAAGAAAATAATAATATTTGAACACAAGGAGAATAATAGTATATATTTTAGCAACCAAGCTGGTGCAATGAATAATAACGCAGAGATGCCTGACTGTGTGCGAGGTTTTTCGGTAGCTAAGATAGAATCTTAATAGCACTAACGCGTATTTAATCAGAGTAACGGTTGCTTTGGATCCAGCGTTTTGTTTTAGTAGTTTTTTATGTTTTGCTTCATTTGACAACAATTTTGATACTTTTTATGTGGGTTCTTATCCTCTTTACCTAAGAAACCTTAAACAACTGAAAAGATTGATCCAATAGTATAACTCTAAGCAGGGCTGGCCCTGAGATTCTCGGGGCCTAAGGCGAACTTGTAAAACTGAGCCCTATACTCCCTCCGTCCCAATTTGTTTGCTCACTACGAAACTACGTGCAATTTTCAAACTAAAAAATAATGTACTTGCAAAAATAATTTTCTAATCAATATGGATCTTGTTTGATAGATCTCATTGAAAACTTTCATACGGTGCAAAAAAAATTTCAAAAATTATTTTGATAAATACATTAATTTTTAGTTTGAAAATTGCACGTAGTTTCGTAGTGAGCAAACAAATTGGGACAGAGGGAGTATTTTCTTTTAAAAAAATAAAATAAGAAACTAACCTCGAAATGATAGTTACTTGGTCGCATATTTTGTTTTTGTTTTTTCATGATTCATTTCATTGTTTCGAATAAAACTTTTTGGTAATATTATTTTTTTGCATCAATAAAAAAAAATACCTTTGAAACTGTGAGTTTGGAAAATTCTAAAATCAGTTCACTAAGTTATCGTTATGGTTTAAAAAATGTATTGAAATGTGTAAAAATGGTATAAGAATGTATGAAAGTGTATAGAAAAACGAAAAAAAATACAATAGTGTTTTTTTTTTTTTGTCTTCATTGCCTTTAGAAGGACCCTTTTTTTATACTTAAAAAAGGAAGTTATTTATGCCCCATCTATGCCAGTTTTTTTTTTTCCCCAATAGTTGCATTTATTAAAGAAAACCAAACCAAAAGAATCAAGGGGGCCTTGAAATTCCAACCGTAAAACCATACAAGGCAAACACATAAGAGGTAATTAAATATTCATCCTTTTTTTGGACACCATATAAATTTTCATCCTGCCAATTTTACGGGGTTATGTTTTCATCCTCTGTTAATGTGATTTACCATTATTATCTTTTTTTTTTGACATATACAATCAGTTACCTTTTTTTAGGGATAATAAAAAAAATTCAATTACCAAAAATCAAGGAAACGACTGGCTTGCCTAAAATCATGGAATTTTGAAATCAATGAATTTTTTAAAAGGCAGATGATTGTGTTGCCTAAAATCATGGAATCCTTGAAATGGTTGAGATTCAAAATTTTGTAGGATGATATTATTTCCAAATATTAATCCCGTGAGTACCCAAATTTAAGAGATTTTTGAAAAAGTAGTGGGAATGAAAAGTGGTAGATAAAAAAAAACAACAAAAGTTCTCATGGTAAATTGTAAGTAGTCATGGTAAATTATGTCCGCATCATATTTTAGTCATTACGATAAAAAAATGAATGAAGAACAAAAAACATGATAAAAATCAAAACTTGTACGATGAACATGGTAAAACTAAATGACTTGCAAAATTGAATCATATTAGAACCTGTACGATGAATATGGTAAAAGTAAATGACTTGCAAAATTGAATCATGGTAAAATACATCCAGAACATATCTCAATGTTTATGGTAAATTTAGACTAACTTGTTTCCTTTGTTTAACAACTCCGATCATGGTGAAGACTTGTTACATTATCATGGTAAAATCGCGCACAGAATAGTAACATGATAAATTAATACTTGTTACATTGAATTATCGTAAAATACTTGTTCACAACCTATTTTAATGATTACCGTAAAAGTAACAAAGAAAATATGGCGAATTTGCACGGCGAGGGAGATGTTTATGGAGAGGGCGCTGATGTCGGTTTGGGATGGTTATGGTGAAGATTTGGTACGGCAATTTGGTGAAAATTTGGGACGACGACTGGTGAAGATTTCAGACCACGATTTGGGACGGCGAGGGCTGAAGATATACCTTTTTCAGTCCGATAAACACCGTTCAGTCTCTGCAAAAAAAAAAAAAAAAAATACTTTTTCAGTCCCATAAACACTTCTTGCCAATTTACAACCATTGTCGGCCATTTTCACTTGCAAAACAAATAAAAGACGAAACACTTCCATAACCAACCTAAGTGATAAAATTTCAGATCCTCAGAACATACTATTGGAAATTCGGACATAAACATAATTTGAAAAAGCTAATCTAATGTAAACGATGTTGAGAAATTCCAAAAGGAATTATACGTTCTATGAAACCAACAAAGGACTAGATAAAGAGAAAGAACATACTTGGGGCGAATAATCTTCTCTTTGTGATTACTACTTCTCTTGGACGAGGCCATTGAATAAAATGAGACTCAAAGTTTCAAACTTGCTTTGGAAGATTTGGGATGCCGCATTTGGGATGGAGGTTTTCTATGGTGGGCGATGATGTGGATGAGGACGACGGAATCAGGTAAGTCCGGAGGAGGACGATGATCGCCGGAAGAGGAAGATGGCAAACGAAAAACGGGTGGACCAATCGAATTGGGACGTCGATCGGTGAATAATTGAATCTGGCGTTACAGAAATTATTTTTCCCCCAGTTTTTAAAGGGAAGAAGATGAGTGTTGGCTTAATTTGTGGCTTGATTTGTGGGATTGGGTTTTATCCCCAATCCCGAAATTACAGGTTAGGTCCTCGAAACTTTAAATTTTATTTTTTATTAACCTTTGAAACCGAATTATAAAGATTAGAAGGATCCAAGTAACGAGGCATCAAAATGGAGAAGGGGCAAACCCACAAAAAAAACTCCCCTCACACCAAAAGACACCTGCGCTACAAACCAAAATGGAAAAAACAACTGGATGCTAGCAAGATGCCAACGAAACCTAACAAGAAAACAACCCTAAAAAGATAAATCTAAACCAACTCCCAAAACAAAACCCAACCAAAATGCCCAAAACACCACTAACGACAAAATTAGATTGCAACAGAAAAACTACTAATGATCTCTTCATCTTCCCCCAAATAATCTTCATCCAAGAGCTTGCTGAATCATGTTATTGCCATTAGAAGAAATAGATGAATCAGTAGCAGCTATAGCAGATCTGAACACTACACATTTTTTTCTGTTTTCGACGACCCCTGTTCTTAGATTTAGGAAAACCCAACTTATCTTCATCCTTTTCTCACTACAAGAAAAAGTAACTATGGCGACGAAAGCTGGTGAGGAAATTCAAATTTCGTCGCCAAATGGGTCTTTATGGCGAGGAAATCAATTTCGTCGGCAAAAAGTACACTATGTCGACGAAATTATCTTTCCTCGCCTAAAAACTAAGATTTGACGAGGAACATTTCCTCGCTAAAAGACTACCATTTTGGCGACGAAATTTGAATTTCCTCGCCAAACAGCAAAGATTGGCGACGAAATTATCTTTCCTCACCAAAGAGCTAAGATTGGCGACAAAATTATATTTCCTCGTCAAAAAGCTAAGATTTGGCGAGGAAATGAATATTTTCCTCGCTAAAGGGTACCTATTTGGCGACGAAATTATTTTTCCTCACCAAAAAGCTAAGATTGACGACGAAATTATATTTCCTCGTCATAAACCTAAGATTTGGAGAGGAAATGCTAGTTTCCTCACCAATTGTTCAGAATAGGCGAGGAAATTTTATTTCGTCACTAAATGTTAATATTAGGTGACGAAATATTTCCTCACATTTTCTAGGACTATTTAGATTTTAATATAGATGTGTTGTATTATCTCAATGGTAAGATATAATTAACAATTTTAGTAGCTCACT
Organism: Gaultheria prostrata; assembly: GCA_036023075.1. Classification (NCBI taxonomy): domain Eukaryota; kingdom Viridiplantae; phylum Streptophyta; class Magnoliopsida; order Ericales; family Ericaceae; genus Gaultheria; species Gaultheria prostrata. Next base: position 43,488 of record JAXBDA010000212.1, on the reverse strand, counting down.
AATATTATAAGACATTATTAGCAAAATATTTTTTCACATTTTCTAGTAATGGTAAAAATGAAACTATTTTTCTCTCTAGCTCTCCTCAAACGATGTACTGTTTATCTTTACAAGTTGTTTCAATTTTCTTTTGTAGTGAACAAAATTTACAAAATCAAAGAATTCTTGAAGAAATTAATATTTTCATAAAGGTTATTTGAATAAATTAAAATACTTTAAAGAAATCGTAACAACAATATGAACTGAAAAGAAAGGACCGGACATGGATCCCGAGTTTTCAGTTGAAAGATTTGCATTTTGGAATTGGAGAGTTCATGCACAAAGATCTTAAAAGTGGAGAGAAACAAAATAATGGAAAAAAATTGATATTTTGCTTGAATCGGAGAGTGGCGTGAGGGATAGGTGGTGAGACTTGCAAAGGCAAGGTCACAGGTTCGAGCTCGGGCTAGAAAGTAAAAACTTCAGTAAAAGCAAATAACAATAACAGATTTAAGCAACAAGTTTAAAGAAACACTACAAAGGGACTAAAATTAGACAGAAAGATTTTTTTTTTTAAAAATAGAGGTGAAAAGGTGAAAAGAAGTAAAAAAAAGTTTATACATTAAAAGTTGTAGAACTTTGCATCGAAAAAGAAGTTGGTGTGGTGGGAGGGTTGCGTAAAAGCAAATAACAATAAAAGATTTAAGAAACAAGTTTAAATAAACTAATATGCACGGTAAAAAACATACAAAAACTATTATATATATTAAATAGTCCAAACATGAAACGAATTGCAAGGTTGGTGTGGTGGATAGGTGTTGGGCGTGCTGTGTGAGAGGTCACGGGTTCGAACTCCAGCAGGAGCAAAGAAGAAAGAGAGCAGAGTATATTTTTTTGTAATGCGCTACAATTAGCGACAAAAAAATAGGCGACGAAACAATTCGTCGCTTATTGTATAAAATAGGCGAGGAAAATGATTTTTCCTCACCAATTGTTCCACATAGGCGAGGAAACATCATTTCGTCGCCAATTGGGCAGAATAGGCGAGGAAAAATATTTTTCCTCGCTAAGATTCCTTCTGCGACGACCTTTTGTCGAGGAGCACTGGCGAGGAAATTTTTCCTCGCCAATTCGTTTGGCGAGGAAATTTGATGTTTTAGAGACGAAACTGATTCGTCGCCATCGGTATTTTTTCTTGTAGTGTCTGCTTCCATTTTCCTTTTCCTTTTCCTTTATCCTTAACCTCATCAGTTGGGTTGAAGTCCACAACTAATTGAATGGCATGGATGGAATTGACAAATGTACGGGTAGGCTCAACCGTCTCCATTTTCTTATGGTTTAAAAAACCCACATTTGCAAGATTCCAGAAGCCTTCATCAAACTCCTCTACCTCTCTATCATGACCATGAACTACTCTGTCAACATCCAAAAATGGAGTGGGATTCTCTGCGCCAATTAGAGGCGTCAAACGGGCCGGGCTGGCACGGGCACAACACGTTTAATTGTGACACGAGCACGGTTTTCGACTGGCACGGCGCGGAACTAGGTCGGACACGATACGGCACGACACGGGTCTAGACGGGCACGACAAGGGCATGGCACCGCACGGGGCATGACCCAAGGCACGGCACAACAAATACTAATTTTTTATGTACGAAAAAATTTAATTTTTAATAATGAATTTTCTAATTATATGCTATACATTTTTTAATAAGTCAATAGTCATTACCAATCTTTTGCGAATATCAATATGTCAAAACTATTTTAACAATAGATTCGTTGATTTTGTTGTTTCTATTGAAGAAATCAATTGTGTAAAGTTTTTTCTCGATCAGGTTTAGAAAGCTTATCAATCGGGATTGAATTTGTTTTTTTCAATGATACTTTTCGTCTGATTAAATGATTATTGATGTTGTTAAATTCTTCTTAATATTTGTTCAAAAAAATAGCTATAGTTGAGTTTGGCCAAGTGTTGAAGAGTATGAAGGAAAACCCACTTCTAAACTCACTTTCTCTCTCCAAGAATGGGTTTTTTCCCCACTATACTTGTATTTTCTCTCTCACACATGCTCTGGAAATGCAGTAGAAGGAGAGGACGAAAATGAGAGGATGAAGTAGAGTGTTGGAGTGGTAGGATGTAGGGAAGGAGAGCCTTCTTGCATGTACATGCATTGGGGAAAGGTGACACATGTTGGCTGTGTGTGTGAGTGGAGAAGAGAAGATTGGAGGGAGTTTTGGTGGCTGAAATTTGCAGAAAAGAGGGATGCATATCTGCCGAAATCTCATGGGCTAGGGTTTAGCTAGGGTGGTTTTGTAGTTCATGGTTTTCAGACCACGGTTTTAAAGAAACTAGGGGAAATCAAGTTAGGTTATTCTAGGGGTTATGCTATTCTAGGAATTGGTTTATCCCAGGTTAGGTGGATTTTTGGTGCATAATAGTAAACCATGATCTAGGTAGTTAACTAGAGTTAGTGTTAGTCAATCATGGTTAGATGTTAGGGTGTAGGTCTAGTTAAATAAGTGAAGTCAAAATTAATTAGAACTAGATCAATGTAGGTCAAAATTGAATTAGTCTATAATTTGAAAGTCAAAACTGGATTAAAAACCTTATTAAGAAAAACTAATAATTAAATATCACAAATTTTTAAATTTAAAAATCTGGGATATTACATATTGCTGGTACCTCCGATTCTCGATTCGATTTGCAATTTGACAACTATGGTCCCGCCTTATCGTTGCTAAGGAATTAGTGCTGTTGTCTGTACAATCTACTGTACACGGGATTATATCTATTGCTTTTTTATCATGGATTAAATTAACTCCTCGCCAGACACGCCTGGGAGGCTGGGACACTAGGTGGACAAGCCCAATTATGTGTCTTAGTTTATATTGCATTCGCCCTGTTGGGATACGCTGAGAAAAGGCTAGGACACGTTGGTGGCATGCTGGGATATGTTAGGAGGTCAGAAAGGAATTATACGAAGTCGAGGCATGGTCAAAATTGTCATGGATGATTAGGGGCTCTTGTTTTTTACCATGTAGAATAATACTCTGTAGTTTTAGGTGTTTTATATCCTTATTTTGATTAAAATAGCAATTCATTTTCCCACATGTATTTATAACATAAACCACTATAATCGTGAAAACACAAGATCCGGGTAATGGTGGCTTATGCTATATTGGCAAGTTAACAATGATTTTTCTGATGAGAATGCTAAGGAAGCAGTTGTCGTCTCTCAAGAGAATATAGAGGAAGTTGAAACCACATTAAAGGAGGTGGACCATCATGCCGATATCCAATCTACAGTGAAGAGCATGCAAGGTAAGAAGAAGAGGAAGACCATTAATGATATCCTTGGTTTCGCCAAAGTTAAGCCAGTTAATTCTAATTCAAGGGCAGGGGCTAAAAACAAGAACAAGTGTGTTGTCCTTAGATCAGCTATTGCGGCTGCAGCATTATCCGCATCAGTTTCTTCCGATGGTATTTCCAACAGAAATAGAATCCTTTTGGATGAAGCTCAAGCCATCTGGGCAATCAACAAAATACATGGGATTGGTTACGACAGAGAAGAACAAGAGATAATCAGCAAGATTGCTGAATTGGAAGCAGAAGAGAAGGGGAGGTGATAGGCGCGCGGAATTCATGAATTTAAGTGCCTAAGTAGGAAAGAATGAGCGCGTTAGACGTGCGGTTAATCCTCATTTTCCATTTAATTCGTGCACGTGGTTGGATTGTGTGTTTGTGCTTAATTTGCAGGAAATTGAGGTATTTCGGCACTAATGAGAGGTTCGTGGAAAGACCGCAACGGAGCGTGAAAGCAAGCAAGGCTGTGGAGACTAAGTGTTGAAGTTGATTTCGCGTGTAAAAGATCGTAACCCATCGCAAGCGCTATAGGAAATGAGAGGAGCGCTCAAAATTGGCACAAATGGGGCTCCAGAATGAACAGAGAGTACCTAGAGGTCAAGAAGTCAACGGTCAAATAGGGGTCAGCCTGTCGAAGCATGAGATAAAGGTTCGGGAGCGCTACACCAATTTGGGTGTAGCGCTACCGAGGGCTTTAGTTGGCGCTAAAACGGTGGCGTTTTGGGTTGTCGTGCGATCCGATTCCGATTCTTTTAAGGATCTAATTGTAATCGAGGGTTTAGAATATAAATACCCTTTTAGAACTCGAAATTAGGGTTCCACAGTTCATAACTTTTGTTCTATTTTCTTAACTTTTGTCTGCTGTTTTAGGTTTTCAATTCTAGATTCAAGTTGCTCCAGATTTTCCGGCTTAAATTTGGTGATTGCTTTTAATAATCGAATCCGTTCCTTTTCTGCAATCTGTGGTATCGTGATTTTAATCTTTATTTAATTGTTTGAAGCATGTTTAGATTCAGGGTTAATGTTTTGTTGCGTTTAATAACATCATGAGTGAGTAGTTTTATAGAGTGCGGCTGCGGGGCGAAAGCGCCCTGTGGCTAGACTGATCGATATCTACCTCGGGTTCAAATGAAACGGAATTCTTAAGCAATTTTGGATACGAAATCTTTTCTCCTAACGAACGAATCTCAGGCATCGCCGGAGTCCTTGTAAGCAGTAGCTGCACATGGAAACTGGTGACAGGTGGTGTGCATTCGTTAGGGAACCTTTTTCCTATTCTAAAATCATTTATTTTAAGGAATTGTGATCTGAGTGGATATTGGTTAGGGCTAATCGCGGACGCTGGAGTTCCTACAGCTGTGCTCTCCTTTTTATTTAATAGTAAGCAGTTAATTTGTTAGTTCTCTAAGTTAATCAACCAAAGTGAAGCAAGGGGTGGCTACCTAAGAGCCAAGTTAAACTAGAATTCAACACTTTTGAGTCAAACACCGTTCGTCCGTCTCTGTGGTTCGACTCCGGTACTTCCGAATTATTGTGCTACACTGATTGGTAGTCTTGTGCCTGGGACGTGTTTTTGAGTCTTAATTTTATACACCAGGTCGGTCAAGCATTTTTGGCGCCGTTGCCGGCGACGGCAACGGGTGTTCAGAGATGTAGAGTTGTAGTTATTTTTGTCTTTTAGTCGAGTCACCATAGTTCGAAATAAGAATATTTCCCCTAAACTGGATCCCCTTTATTTTCGCGACCCTACATATCGTTTAGTTAGAAACGAACCAGAGTCAAGTCAGCCTGTGTGTTCTAGTTCTTCATTTTCTAGTTTAGAGTCAGACTTAGTTGAACACCAGTCAGAGTCTTATCCCGTTAGTGGTCTTTATATAGAGTTACCTTTCGAGTCAGTTAGTATTAGTAATCCGCTCTTCCAGCCAGAATTAGAGTCAGTTCCAGAGTCAGGGTCAGAGATCGGCGAGATGGCAGACCAGCAAGTAGCTAATCAGCCGTCCTTGAGGCAGCACATACACCCCGCGAGGACCACTCCTCCCGGACCCATTGTGTTCCCTCAAGAGACACAAGCGGCTCGCAATGCCTTTACAATCAAACCCCGTGTTCTGAATAGCCTCCCTAATTTCTATGGGAGGGAGTCTGATGATCCGTACGAGCATGTGCGGACTTTTGAGGGGTTGGTGCGCAATCTGGCGTCCGATACCCAGTATGATAACGCGTGCCTCAAGCTGTTTGAGGCAACGCTGAAAGATGGCGCGCTTAGGTGGTTCCGAATGCAAAAGCCTCGATCCTTCACCACTTAGGGACAAGTGCGTGACGCGTTTTCTAGGAAATACTTTTCTGAGGCTAAGACTGAGAGTATAACACGTCAAATCCAAGGTTTTAGGCAGGAAAGGGGTGAGTCATTTCTCAAGGCATGGGAGCGTTTTAAGGACTTGCTCCTAAAGCTGCCACACCATGGCTTTGAGAGAATTCAGCTAGCGGGATTCTTTCATCTGGGTCTCAACGCTGAGACAGTCCAGCACATAGAGTATTCTTGCAAAGGGGGCGATTTCTTGTCCTAAACAGCGGACGAGGCTTGGGATTTCTTAGACGACCTAGCGGATAGGCAGAGGGATTTAGAACCATCCGATTTTGAGCGAACCGGACCCTTTTGGTCCAACATTGTCCCTGTCACCATTCGTGACCAACGACTTCAGGCTCAGGTAGAAAAGATGGCTCAGAAATTAGAGGACCTAGAGGTGAGGCAAACCCGTCCAGTTAATGAGGTAGGAATTGAGGAAGTATGTGTGTGGTGTGAATGTAAAGGTCACACCGCGACCGTTTGCCCTGGGTTTATTGCCGCAAAGGGGGCAAACCAGTTTAATCAAGAAGAGGTTAATGCAGTCAGGACTTGGGACCCTTATTCCAACACATATAATCCGGGATGGAGGGATCACCCCAATTTTGGGTGGTTAGATTCCAGACCCGTAGGTGGAGGTCAAGCGCAACCCCTTGCGTTACCTCCGCCGCAGCAGTTTCAACAGGCCCAATCGTCCACACCCCCACATGGTCAGGTTATCCCATTCCAATACTAGCCGCAATTTAGGGGGGCGAGTCCATCCACTCGTGGTCCTCCCCCAGGTTATTCGCAAGTGACTGCCCGTGACCATAAGTTAGAGGATACTGTCAATTCCCTGATGCAGTCACAGATGACATTTCAAACGGAAACTAGGCAGCAAATTGGGGCCCTTACGACCCAAATATCACAACTCACTGCGGCCATGAGTCAGATGCAGCAAGAGAGGGGTAGGTTTCCAGCCCATGGTAGTGTAGCGGGTACCCATTATTTGGGAAATTCTTCAGGTCCTAATGTGCAGAACCCGAATTAGGAGGAGGCTAAGTCGGTCACCATTCTTCGGAGTGGAAAGGAGGTCGATAAGTCCATTCTGCCAAAGCAAAAACCAGCTCCACCCCCGGAGCCGGTTGATGCACCGAGAGCAACTCCTGATATTGTCAATGTCCCTAGGAATGAGGTAAGAGACAAGGAGGAGTCATCTGAGGTGGAGGTACCTGCAGCTGCAGACCCCACGACTCCAACACCACCAGCTGTCCCAGCAGCTCCATTTCCCCAAAAGTTGGCGGTGAAACCTAAGCAGAATATGAACCTTAAGTTGTTAGAACTTTTCAAGAGGGTGCAATTCCCTATCACTCTGATGGATGCTATTAAGTCCTTTCCTCAGTGCGCGAAGGTATTGAAGGACCTTTGCACGAAAAAGCACAAAGGACAGAACAATGTGGTTCTGACCGAGCAGGTGAGCTCCATTCTTCAAACTGAGATTCCTGCCAAGTGCAAGGATCCTGGGTGTCCCACCATTACAGTAGATATCGCGGGCCAGACATTCGATAAGGCCTTGCTGGATTTAGGAGCAAGTGTTAACTTACTCCCCTATTCGGTATACTTGAAGTTGGGCCTAGGCGATCTGAGAGCTACTCCTATCATACTGCAGTTGGCAGACCGGAGTGTGAGAGTACCTAAGGGTGTGGTGGAAGATGTGTTGATTCAGGTGGACGAGTTCCATTTTCCGGCTGATTTCATTGTCTTGGAAACTTGCCCAAGTCCTGAAGGCTTAGAGAAGACTCCCATCATCTTAGGTCGTCCTTTCTTAGCCACCTCCAATGCTGTCATGAATTGCAAAACTGGCAAGGTCCAGTTATCTGTAGGTGAGGAGAAGATGGAGGTGGATGTGTATAGTGTTACCACTCTTGAGGAGGATGATGATGAGGTAGAGGAGGTGAGTTTGATCGACACCCTTGTTCAGGAGCATATCGTTACAGTCTTGTATAGGGATCCTCTGGAGATTGCTCTTACCGCCAAGGAGGCGTCACTTCTAGATTCTCCAGAGGTGGGAGGTTTGTTAGAACTATTAAATGTTGAGGATTCATTAGAGGAAGTTTGTGGGGTTTCCTATGACCCAATGTTCGAGCCTCTGGGCGACCCCCCGCCCAAGGTTCTTCCAACATCAGTCCAGCCGCCAAAACCAGAGTTAAAGCCTCTCCCGGACACGCTCAAGTACGCCTACTTGAAGGGCGATGATACTTATCCGGTTGTGATCTCCTTGTCCCTTGAAGAGGATCAAGAGAGGAAGTTGCTTGATCTGCTGAGGAAACATATAAGCGCGCTTGACTGGACTATAGCTGATTTGCATGGTATAAGCCCTACGGTGTGTACACACCAAATTATTCTTGAGGATAGTGTGAAGCCCTCTACGCAGCCTCAACGGCGTTTGAATCCCCACATGAAAGAGGTAGTTCGGGCTGAGGTTTTAAAGCTCTTAGATGCTGGTATTATTTACCCGATTGCCCATAGTGAGTGGGTGAGTCCAGTTCAGGTAGTGCCTAAGAAGGCTGGGGTGACAGTTGTGCAGAATGCACAGGGTGACTTAGTGCCGACCTGGATTCCCACGGGTTGGAGAGCTTGCATAGATTATCGGAAGCTCAATGCGAGCACCCGAAAAGATCACTTCCCTCTCCCTTTCATTGATCAAATTCTGGAGAGGGTAGCTGGTCGGGCTTTCTATTGTTTCTTGGATGGGTATTCGGGGTACAATCAGATAGAGGTTGCATTAGAAGACCAGGAAAAGACTACTTTCACTTGTCCGTATGGTACATATGCCTACTGTCGCATGCCCTTTGGGTTGTGCAATGCACCTGGTACCTTTTCCAGGCGTATGATGGGAATTTTTAGTGACATGGTTGAGAGGATAGTGGAGGTCTTTATGGACGATTTTTCAGTCTTTGGGGATTCATTTGATAGTTGCCTCGAGAATCTAGGCAAAGTGTTACAGAGATGTGAGGAGAAGCACTTAGTGCTGAATTGGGAAAAGTGCCACTTCATGGTGACCCAAGGGATTGTGTTGGGACACATTGTGTCCTCCAAGAGTATTGAGGTGGACAAGGCTAAAATAGACTTAATTCGTAATCTTCCCACTCCTAAGTCTGTCAAGGATGTGCGTTCATTTCTTGGACACGCTGGTTTCTACCAGCTGTTCATTAAAGATTTCAGTGCGATCACCCGTCCGTTGTGTCAGTTGTTGGTAAAGGACGCACCCTTTGTGTGGTCCGATGCGTGTGAGAAGGCATTCCAAACGCTGAAGCGGAGTCTCACTAGTCCGCCTATTGTGCAGTCTCCTGATTGGAGTCTTCCCTTTGAGTTAATGTGTGATGCATCCGACTATGCAGTTGGAGCTGTTTTAGGTCAGAGGCGAGGGAAAGACCCATTCGTGATTTGCTATGCGAGCAAGACGCTCAATGAGACACAGCTGAATTACACCACTACCGAGAAAGAGTTGCTAACGGTGGTTTTTGCCTTAGATAAGTTTCGATCCTAGTTGGTGGGTTCGCAGATTACGGTGTTTACTGATCATGCGGCCCTGAAGTACTTGATGACCAAACAGGATGCGAAAGCTCGCCTTATTCGGTGGATTCTGCTGCTGCAAGAATTCCATCTCATTATTAAGGATAAGAAAGGGGTAGAGAATGTAGTAGCTGACCACCTGTCCCGTCTGGAGTTCGAGGACCCCACCTCGAATCTTCCCATTAGAGATTCTTTCCCAGATGAACAGTTGTTCGCTGCTAATGAGTGCCCGTGGTATGCTGATATTGCCAATTATTTGGTAACTGGGCAAATTCCTTCCCATTGGTCTACCAAGGAGAAGCAGCGTTTCTTGAGGAGTGTCCGACAGTACATTTTCGATGACCCTTATCTATTCAAGTACTATGCGGACCAAATTGTGCGTAGATGTGTCCCCGAGTCTGATCAGTAGGGCGTCATAAAGTTCTGTCATAGTGAGGCGTGTGGCGGTCATTTTTCTGCCAAGAAAACCAACGCCAAGATTCTTCAGTGCGGGTTCTGGTGGCCCGATATGTTCAAAGCTGTGCACACTTTCTGTAGGTCCTGTGACCGTTGCCAAAGGCTTGGCAAGCTTTCTTCACGTCATGAGATGCCCCTCCGGCCTATTTTGGTATTAGACATTTTTGATTGCTGGGGCATCGATTTCATGGGTCCATTTCCTAAGTCGCATGGTTCTGAGTACATTTTGTTGGCGGTTGATTATGTGTCAAAGTGGGTGGAGGCGATTCCCACTAAGTCTATGGAGTCAAAGGTCGTGCTAGAGTTTCTCAAGGCCAATATTTTGTCGAGGTTTGGCGTACCACGCGCCATTATCTCAGATCAAGGCACACAATTCACGAGTCGGTCGTTTGAGAAATTAATGGGGGAGTTTAGAGTCACTCACAAGGTATCCACTTCTTACCACCCCCAGACCAATAGGCAGGCCGAATTAGCAAATAGAGAAATTAAGAAGATTTTAGAGAAGACTGTAGGTGTGACTAGGAAGGATTGGTCCACCAGGTTGAATAATGCGTTGTGGGCCTACCGCACTACTTATAAGACCGTGTTGGGTGCTTCACCCTATCGGCTTGTTTACGGTAAGGCCTGCCACCTACCAGTTGAGCTAGAGAAGAAGGCCTATTGGGCCATTCAGAAAGTAAACTCAAGTCTGAGTGAGGCAGGTGAGCATAGGAAGTTACAGTTGTGTGAGCTTGAGGAGCTTAGGAATGACGCGTATGAAAACACTAGCATTTATAAGGCTAAGGTTAAGGCGTATCATGATAGGAATATTCAGCGCAAAACCTTTCAGGTTGGTCAGAAAGTGTTGCTCTATAATTCGCGTCTCCATCTCTTCCCAGGGAAGTTGAGGTCATGTTGGGACAGTCCCTACGTAGTGGTTCAGGTGTATCCGAATGGGTCAGTCGATGTCCGCAAGTCTAATGATGATCATGTGTTTAAAGTTAATGGGCAATGTCTCAAACCCTATTTGAAATTTTTGGAAGTAGGTGAACCCGATGAGGAGTTGGTCGATCCTGTCTATAGGGAAGACCCAGTTGAGTAGGCTTTATAAGCCATGTTTTGACGGGTAGCTCACGCGTACCATGCTCTTCATTGAGTGTGGACCCGGCCTCTAGCAATAGGGGTACCCATCATTGACTTGGGTTTTATAGCTTCACACGCCGCTATTTAAATAAGGATCGTGTGCCCAGCTCCGGTTAGAAAGGGCGATTTGTTTCCATTCGTGTTTGTTTTTAATTTTCTCTAAAAAAAAAAAAAATAAAATAAAATAAAATAAAATAAAAAAAAATTTGCATCCTGGTCTTGTATAGCCACCCACCCTTCAATTCAAGTTGGGGGATGGGGAGAAAAGTATGACACGTGCGACTGCGTGAACGTCTGGTGGTGTTTTTTTATTTTCCTTATTTATTGTTGTGGCCCGGCTTCCACACGCGGGCAGTACTAATGTCATTTGTTGCTAGTAGGTAGTTGGTTCTTAAGTCTTTTGCAGAACGAGCATGCTACCACACCAGCCTTGGTAGTTTGGGCCTCTCCGCCGGAGTGAGTGAGGCATTCAGGAGCCTCGAACAGGGGTGCCACGAAATGTGGCGGTTGTCAGTCCAATAAAGCTTTGGCGCGGCTCTGTGTGACTAGTTGTGGACCTCCGTAGGTCCGAAGGAGCGGATCCTGGAAGCAGTTCCAATGATGAAAAGCGATGGTGACAGAAAATTCCCCCTACATCGGCCGGGGTCATGATGGTTGGTTGCCATCCGACGGTCCATTCCTCTCCCTTGTTCTTTCAGTTATATCATTGTCTTCATGCTCTGAGGACATATCAACTTTCAAGTTGGGGGAAGGGGTATACTTTGTACACATGTATTCTTAGTTTGAGCATTGTTAGTAGGTTCAGGGGATACGATTGTTATGCTTATTTGTATGAGTAGGTGAGCATGCTAGATTTTTTACTAAATGTCTGCCAGTTTAATTAACTTGTTCACATGCATATATCTGGCATCCCTGTTTGAGTAGTTTCGCATCATGAGCAACATTGAGTAGGTGTTTCCACTTTGTGCACAGTATGTCCTTAAAGCATCCCATGTTTTCTTTGTTCTTCACTTTCCACACTTGCACAAAATAGTAGGCGTTTGTACCACATATCGTAGTTTGAATATTTTGCATGCATGTTGTGAGAGTTGGTGATGTGCTTAGGGGATGAAACAAGACAAATCTTGTGTGATTAAACCACTAAATGTGTCCCATTGATCCCATTTTAAACTAGTTCGTGTCAGTTCCTGTGTCAAACCTAGGTAACCGGTGTTTGGATGGTGTGTCAGTTTGGTGGTCCAGCTCTGTGTACATTTTGGGAGGCCTTCGATTTTTGAAATAAAGGAGCATTGAATTTTAGAAAAGAGCCGATGTTTGTTTTCTTTGGGTGCCATGTTTACCAAACCCTCAACCATTAAAAAAAAAACCGTATAAATTCCCCCCTCAACCTTTTCTTTTCCCGCAAAAAAAAAAAAAAAAAATTAAGCATGCGGGAGCGCTACACCAAAAGTGGTGTAGCGCTCAGGGGAGTCTCGTCCGAAAAAAAATAAGGGGGAGGACCCGATCGGTCCCCCCATTACCCCACCTTCATCTTCTTCTTCCTCCATCTTCTTTCTTCTTCCTCCATAACCAACTAAACCCTAACCCTAGAAACTCCATAACTCCCTCAAAACTCCACCATTCTTCACCAAAATTCACAAAAACACTCCTGTCACCCCCCTCTACCATAATATCCAACCCAAAATCCCTCTAACCCCTTAAAATTTCCAGATCCGAAAATCTTAAACCCACTTTTTAACCCAAAACCCACCAAGTCATGCCATCTAAAAGGAAAAACATTGGCAAGGGAAAGGCAGTGGCTGAGCCCTCTGGTGGGGCTGAGGAAGTTCCACGGGTCCGGGCTAAGCGTAGGGACCGGGATCAGATTGAGAGGGATAATCAGGCTGCGTGGGAGGCATCTATTAAGGGTAGGGGTGTGAAGAATGAGAGACATATTATAGATGATGGACTGTGGCCCGAGAACTTTCAACCGTTTCAAGCCATCTGGGATCAAGGTATGGGATTTTGGTTTGAGCCCAACCCTGGTTTTAACATTGCATTAGTTGAGGAGTTTTACAAGAATATGATAGTACCGGAGCCGGGTACCTTTTTGGCTCCGGAGGCGCGGATTATCTCTAAAATAGGCGATACCCCCGTGTTTGTCAATGCTGCTGAGATAGCCCTTGCATGGGAATATGTGAGGCCTACGAGGCCCACGACTTACCCTGCGGCAGATTCGACTTTTAATGATGATGAGGTGAATGGGTATTTATATGATGATCGTAGGAATGCTAGGATTCCCCACTGGCCAGGTCGGTTCACGGAGGATTATCGGTTCATGAACCAGGTAGTGTGTTACAATCTATGTCCTAGGGGTAAGGAGGGTGCACCCCAGAAATATGTGGGGAATTTGATGTTTGCGTTCATGGGGGAGGCTACTGTTTATGATTGGGCCTTGTTCATATTTGGGCAGATGTGTGACTTTAGAGATGCTCCTACCACGTTGAGAATGCCTTTCCCGTGTTTGGTAAGCAAGATTCTGAGTAAAAATGTTCTAGCTAGGAAATACCATAGCAATGATATATTGAGCCCCAAGGATATGGATTCTTCCATCCTCAGCCGGAGTAGGGCGCAAGTGAGAATAGTTGAGGGATCATTGCTTACTCCGCCGCCACCTAGTGCTAGCACCAAGACTTGGTTAGAGAAGATCTTTGGGTGTGTCACGGGCTTGGCTAGGGGCCAACGGAAGCTAAAGTGAGAGCAAGCGCAGTTGGCTAGGAATCAGAGGGATTTACTTGATAGGCAGCGCCACTTGGAGGCGCAAATTTCTGGTCAGAATCTAGGACCTTTCCAACCCAGACAGTGGCCGGAGTTGGAGGTGAGCGATGACCTCGCGGATGCACCGGTGGAGGAGGAACATTCGGATGCCGGGATTGGAGAGGAGGATTGAGTGCAGAGTTGGACATGGTTGGGGTGATGTTATTATTATCTTAGTTGTTATTTCATGTGTCTTCATCAGAGTCTTGTTATTTTATGTGTTATTTCGTGTGGCGGTGCCGTTGTTATGTACTGGAAGTATGATGTGAGTTGGTGGTTTGAGTCTTGTTATTTTGTGCGTTGTGTAATAACTCATACTTATGTTCTGTTTATTACTGATGAAATGTGTTGAGCACCGATGTGGTGCCGGAGTCGAGGTGGCGGCCAGTCAGGGTAGGCTGTCCATGCGCTTCTATAGGCTGTCACCTTTTGCAGGTTATCTTTGTTTTGCAACCATGGTCGTTATAAGCCTAACGAAGTCCTTAGTTGACCCGATGCACGTTGTTTAACTCTCTTGCATGCATGCTTTATATTTGGTTATGTTGTGTGGTATCTTATATTGTTGAGCTTTCATTGCATATTCGGCGTTGTTTTGACTGGCACGTGGTGATTTTGTTTCATCCCACGTTGTTCGCTAGACGCCTCACATGGGATGTAGAGTGTTCTGGTTAGTATGAGTGAAACTGTGACTTGTGGGAGCATTCTATCTTAAACATTGTTGAGGGGTGGAACTATTCGAATTTTGGTTAGGGCATGCATGTGAGTGAGTTAAAGGTGACAATGAGGAGGAATTTTATGTTTCACTTGATTTTGTACAGGTTGCATAACCCTCGTATCCCCTATCGAGTTTTTATTTTCCTTTTGTTGTGTTTGTCTCGTTCGTTACTAGGGACTAGCAACGCTCAAGTTGGGGGATGTGATAGGCGCGCGGAATTCGTGAATTTAAGCGCCTAAGTAGGAAAGAATGAGCGCGTTAGATGTGCGGTTAATCCTCATTTTCCATTTAATTCGTGCACGTGGTTGGATTGTGTGTTTGTGCTTAATTTGCAGGAAATTGAGGTATTTCGGCAGTAACGAGAGGTTCGTGGAAAGACTGAAACGAAGCGTGAAAGCAAGCAAGGCTGTGGAGACTAAGTGTTGAAGTTGATTTCGCGTGTAAAAGATCGTAACCCATCGCGAGCGCTACAGGAAATGAGAGGAGCGCTCAAAATTGGCACAAAAGGGGCTCCAGAATGAACAGAGAGTTCACGAGCGGTACACCAAAAGTGGTGTAGCGCTACCGAGAGGTTAAGAAGTCAACGGTCAAATAGGGGTCAGCCTGTCGAAGCATGAGATAAAGGTTTGGGAGCGCTACACCAATTTGGGTTTAGCGCTACCGAGGGCTTTAGTTGGCGCTAAAACGGTGGCGTTTTGGGTTGTCATGCGATCCGATTCCGATTCTTTTAAGGATCTAATTGTAATCGAGGGTTTAGAATATAAATACCCTGTTAGAACTCGAAATTAGGGTTCCACAGTTCATAACTTTTGTTCTATTTTCTTAACTTTTGTCTGCTGTTTTAGGTTTTCAATTCTAGATTCAAGTTGCTCCAGATTTTCCGGCTTAAATTTGGTGATTGCTTTTAATAATCGAATCCGTTCATTTTCTGCGATCTGTGGTATCGTGATTTTAATCTTTATTTAATTGTTTGAAGCATGTTTAGATTCAGGGTTAATGTTATTGTTGCGTTTAATAACATCATGAGTGAGTAGTTTTATAGAGTGCGACTGCGGGGCGAAAGCGCCCCGTGGCTAGACTGATCGATGTCTACCTCGGGTTCAAATGAAACGGAATTCTTAAGCAATTTTGGATACGAAATCTTTTCTCCTAACGAACGAATCCCAGGCATCGCCGGAGTCCTTGTAAGCAATAGCTGCACATGAAAACTGGTGACAGGTGGTGTGCATTCGTTAGGGAACCTTTTTCCTATTCTAAAATTATTTATTTTAAGGAATTGTGACCCGAGTGGATATTGATTAGGGCTAATCGCGGACGCTGGAGTTCCCACGGCTGTGCTCTCCTTTTTAATGAATAGTAAGCAGTTAATTTGTTAGTTCTCTAAGTTAATCAACCAAAGTGAAGCAAGGGGTGGCTACCTAAGAGCCAAGTTAAACTAGAATTCAACACTTTTGAGTCAAACACCGTTCGTCTGTCTCTGTGATTCGACTCCGGTACTTCCGGATTATTGTGCTACACTGATTGGTAGTTCTGCGCTTGGGACGTGTTTTTGAGTCTTAATTTTATACACCAGGTCGGTCAAGCAGGAGGGGAGACTGCCACCTCTAATTCTCTCTCAATCTCTAGTGTTCAGGCCTTTTAATTTTGCCTTGGAAGGTTGGAGGCCTGATTAATCAGGAGAAGAGGGGCAGTCCAAAAAAGCTTTTCAGAGATTTATGAGTGGTTATGGTTTTCTCCCAGGATTCATATCAAGGGGTAATTTCAAATGGTTTTGTTCTGGTTGTTGAAGTTGTTGGATCTGCAAATTTTCAGCTTATGGTTTCTTGTGGAATTTCAATCTTCATCATGATGTTAGTTGCTGGTATTTCAATCTTCATCATGATGTTAGTTGTTGGTATTTCAATCTTCATATTCATCTGCTTCTGCTGGTGGTGCCCTCTCGTGCAATTGCATATGGATTTTATCTTGGTTGGTGTTTGTTGTTTTCATAAGTATCGGGCTGTATCTGTTTTTCGGTTGGCTTCTTGCTAACCTTTTTATTTCCCCTTGGGTCCATGAAGGCTTTTGATCATCGATTGGAGGGGGTTCCATCCTTGTTGGGATGCCTCTTTGCGTTGTCATGCCGTTTTCTCGGATCCTTTTAATCTCTGTAATCTGTTTCCAAATATTAATAAAATCTTTTTTGCCGTTCAAAAAAAAAAAATTAAGGAAAAGAAAAAAACAATAGTCAACAAATAGCCATTAAAATTTGTTGGAGGTTGTGAAACAGAACAGTGGGTTTTGGGGACCGGGGGTGGCCCCTGCCACCAGGCCCCTTCAAAGCTCCTCCCTTGGATTACGTACTAGGATGACCATGGGGTTTGATTGGGTAACCAAAGCAGACAATATAATATAAAATGGGAGTGTTTCAGTACATATTAGGTTGTTGGTACAGGAGCAATCACTACTACAAAAATGGTTAAAGATGACATACCAAAAATTGAAACAATGACAGTTTTTGTAAAACTGTCATTGAAAATATGAGGGTAGAGTTTTGATGTCAGTCTATCCTAAAAACTGTCATCTTTGCGATATAAGATGATAGTTTCGAATAAAAGTGAAATTATTATCTCTTTCTTTAATGTCAGTTTTTGCTTAAAAGTGACAAAAAAAGTCTGAACTTATGTAACTGACATTGAAAGTCTGAATGTTTTATGACGCTTTATAAGCGTCATTGAAATATATAAAACTGTAATCTTATACTTTCAATGTCTAAGATGACAATTTAATCCAAAACTGACATTAAAAGTGCTCTACTTAAATTTTTTCGAAAATATAGTATAAATATTTTTGTTGGTCTTTTGTTAGCAACAAGTGTGCTAGATCAGTTGGTATCACGCGCACGCGCGGAACTCAAGGTCTTGAGTTCGAGTCTTGGGGCAAACAAATATTTGCTCGCCACACAAATGCTACATAGGCGCCACACAAGCGCCGCGGGGGCGCCACGTGAGCTCTACTGGGCGGCCATGCGAGAGCCATGTTTTCAAACTAGAATTTGTTTTTTTTTTTTTGTGTGGAATGGATGATAGATAAGATGATAGTGTAAACCTGTCAAAGATGACAGGTTTACACTATCATCTTATATGTTCAATGACATTTTTTTTTACTGTCATAACAAATCTAGATTTTTAATGTCACCTCCAAAGATGACACTTTTAAAACTGTCATCTTTTATGTTTAATGACACTTTTTGACTGTCATAGTTTAAGACTTTTGTAGTAGTGAATGAACTTATGAATCAGGATTGAACTATTTATTCATCAAAAACAAATTATTACTTATGAAGCGAGATGCTATAAAAACATGTTTTTTTTTCACCATAATCACAATCTACTAATCTTGACGCTCATGAAACTTTCGGTATTACAGGCTGGGAGGGGAATTTATTTCATCAAAGTACTGGAATGAAAGCTGAAGAAAAGAATAGAAAAAATGAGGAAAAAACTACAACACATACCCTACTTGGGTGTGTAAATGCGCAAATCTTGGCACCTACCAATGGATAAACCGAAAAGAAAGCTCACGTTTCTTTGATCTGGAAACTAACAAGAAAGCACACCTTGCACACGTAAAGTATGTGTTGCTGATTGGGATAGCTGTAGAGTTGTGTTGAATGGCAGGGCAAATCTCCTTTGGCAGAAATATATGACTACAAGATTTCTACATGCATAAATTTTTCTGCCAAGGGAGAATTGCCCTGTGATTCATCTCTACCCACAAAAGCTAGTCTTCTCCCCAGAGAGTTTGTTTTGCCATTGATGTCCCCCCGGCTCCAATTTATATCTGAAACGATTCGCACATTGTATAGATATTCCGTGAAAACTAATCGGTATATGCTAAGGTATTATTCCTCTGGGGCTGTTTCTTTCTATGCTGGAGATGCTTTGAGCTATTGCAGTCATGGTCATGGTCCCCCTTACTTGTCAACTTTTCCCCGTCAATGCCACCTTTCACCTAGGTTTATGAATCACAGCCAATAAACGAAGTGGTTTTCTTTTTCAGAACATGAAATAAGTTTAGATTTTCCGAGTAGAACATGGGAAGAGTTCCTGTTTTTCTCTCTGAACAATTCTCGTGCACATGTTTTATTAATTGTTTTTGACTTTTTTTTTTTGTCATATTGTTGGACGTTAGTATCTTATTGGAGTTAGATTACTACGGCAGGCCACTATCGCTCTGCCAACATGAACCTGAGACCTCACACACTGCCATCTAAATGAATATGTATGCATGTACACTCACTTAACTATATAATTTCCAGCCACACATCAGAAAGCCATGCATGTAGAAAGGATAAAAGAGAACATGCGATTGGATCTTCCTTGATGAGTTGTAGTTTTCTTCTTTCCTTTCGGTTGTGACTTGTGAGGTATTGGCTAACTTTCGTATATGTAGTAGAAATAACCCGTTTTGATTCGTTTATTTCTAGATAGAATAAGATGGCTAGCATCAAGTGGTGGCTAACTCATGTGGTACAGCTCTGAGATGTCCCACACTGCATCCCAGGATCGAATTTCATTCCTCCATTTTCCCATGTGATAGATTAAGCATGAAAAATGACAAAAAAAATAAAAAGATGGCTACCAAACCGTATGGTAAATTTGACCTTCGCTTGATATTTAGACCGATGTTTTCCAAAAGAATCCATTTGCATGTTATTGACATTAGGCAAATGATGAGTTGATTAGCAACTTTAGTAAACTATATTGAGACAATAAGGGAGAGAAATCTTTGTTTCTTATTGATCGAAACTAATTAACAATATACAATATATTGGTTGCGGGTGAAGCTCTCTAAACAGAGAAAGTGTTGGCTACGGAGAGGGTATATACACGTGGTGCCCGGCACCCCATCCGAGCCATTTAAACCTGTTTTGAATGGTCCAGATTTAAGGATGATATTTTTGTACATTTTAGGGGCAAATTTACCGCATTAAATCTGGGCCGTCCAAAACATATTTGGACGGCTCAGATGGGGTGCCGGGCATGCACCACGTGTATATACCCTCTCCCCGTAACCAAAATCAGTACGTATTAAGGTTTTAAAAATCGGCGAATACATGATGTAACGTATTGGCCCTTAGGCCTTAGGTAATTGTTTTTCAGAGCTCCGGTACTGTTGCCCCCCTTTATACCGATGAGATGAAAAACCGCATGTGTATCAAACGGTTAATGTTACATACCGGTCTGTTTCTGATGCACAACCGTTATGGCTAATACTCGACCACTGCGGGTAATTTTGGCCATTAAAATTTTTTGTTTTTAAAATGTAATTTTCAAAAAATTACAACCAGTACAACCCCCATTCTCCTTACTATGCGGCATGACATAGTTGGAAAAATAGTTTGGAAAACGGTACATTTTTGTTATTGAAAAGAAAACAAAGGGTATATCGGCAAAAAATCCGAGTGCAATCTCTAGAAAAATTTCCCGACAGGTGCTTTTCACCAATCAATCGCTAAAAACATGACAAGGCAGATTCGATACTCTTGTACATACCCAACAAAGTATAAACACACACATTCAATTCATTGTATGAACAATCTTCATGCTCAATTCAGAACCCTTAGATCTGCTTAATCTAACTTACATCCACTTGTTTAGTGCCGGCCCTAACATTTTAGGGGCTCAAGGCCAACTTAAATAAATGGAGCCCTTATGTATATCACGAGCATAATAATGAAAAGATAAATCAATTCAAAAACAATGATTACTAGTGTTTTATCATGAAAAAATTTGTTACAATTACTTTAAAAAAACCCTTTTTAAATTTGTAGCAGCAAAAGTACTAATTACAACGTTAGTAAAATCAATTTGAATGGACTTTTAATTTTTTTAAAGGGGTATATACTGCATAATATTTTTGGGGCCCCTTAAACAGGTTTTTTTTTTGGGAACGGCAAAGAAGATTCATTCATCACAAGGGCAAAAAAAAAAAAAAAAAGCAATTTTTGAGGGTTCCAAGGCAATTGTCTTGCTCGTAATTTACTCAGGGCTGAACCTGCACGTGTTTCACATATGAAATCTCCGTACATAAAGTTTTGGTACGAGGATTAATCCTTAGGGATAAGGAATAATACTTACTAGTGTCATTGGAAGCATTGTTCTAGGAGATATACCTCTTATTGGTGCGACTTTTAGCTCCTATCTTAAAGTATAAATTCTGTGTGTTGCTGATAGTTTTTCAGCATAGTCGAAAAATCTTAGGGCTGGCTCTGAAAATACAATTTGTGCACTGCAGATAAGTTACTGAGCGATCTCCTCTTGGCAACCAGTGAACGGAAAACATGGGCTAGTGATCCGTGGCTTCCTTCAAGGGTTGTTTGCCAAAGGAGATTTGCTTATTAACTCTCCTGTAGTATAATTTTGGTTGGGTGATGCTCTGAATTAAAGTCAGGAAGTTGCCTTGATCGTTCGCCCTAATTATCTGCCATAAGACAATCGGTAATATTTCAAGTTTTGAAATTATAATATTGCACTACACACGCTATCCACCACATAAATTCATACCTTTATTAATATTGAATTCATAATTTAGTATACACAAATTTGACAATATTTGCATTAATATTCGTAGTGTAAACGTCATGCATTTTTGTGTAGCTGTTACGAGTTTTGTTGCAAATGTTACAGTCTTTTGTTCTATGTTTAATGTTCTATGTGAGTTCCTTAAGTCATATGTTTGATGGTTTCTGCAAATGTTATGTATTTCATACAATTCAAAGAGTCATACCATACACATTATTATTATTTTTGTTGTTGTAAAGGCAAAAGAAAGGGATTGATTAATCTTTTGAAGCAGTTAAAAAGATTAATGGGATGGGTGACACGACGGCATCACAACAGCGAGAAACTAGAATTTCAACCATGTTAGCACCCTAAAACTTGACAATCATCAGTCACCAAGACCCCAAAGGAAAGCAAGAGATAAGCAAGCGGTTAACAAAAGGAAAGAATACCGATGTAACATTGGAAAAAATATATATATCAAAATACAGATAATAGAACGTAGCCTTAATTAAGTTAGTAAACCCAGCTTCAATCAGTAGTAGTCTTCGAGTTGCAACAGCCTTGCATTCAATTCTGCCCATAGTTTTAAATAGCATACAGCATACTCCATCAGCAACTGATCCAACCACCATATACCATCAAACCCAGCATCTACCAGTAGCAGTGAGCCAGTGACAGCCAAAAAACGTAAAAGTAGTGTCCCACACTTCCAAAAGCAGTGTAAGATCCAAACGTACGTAGTATTTTGGCCTGGCTTAATTTGTTTTTCTGTCTTCCTTTTGTTGGTTAGCATCTCCAAGTGGTTGGTTTCTCTTTTGAGGCTTGGGCCGCATATGATTGTTGGGGATGCGAGTGTCAACATAGTTGGGAACTTGGGATTCGTTTTCCGCCTTGTGATGCCGGTGTGCCCTTGTTTCATTTAATCTTTCTAATTTCACATTCATAGAAAAATAAATTCTTGTTACGCCGATCAAAAATAAAATAAAATCCAAAGGTTGAAGCACTACTGTTTGTACCCAAATTTGACACTTTTTCCAAAGGGCCAAAAAGCATTATTTTTGGACCAAACTGGGCTAAATTCTCTTGTAAAATTAATGGGCCAAAAAGCATTATTTTATTTTGTTAAGCTAGGCCTGATTAATTTCGATTGTAAACTTGGCCCATTTATTATTTACTCCCTCCGTCCCCTAAAGGTGGACACTTTTGGGAGTTCCAACTTTTCAGAAGAAAAAAAGTATAATATTATGAAAACTCAAACTTCCAAATATTACCCTTGAAAAGTGTGAAATGACTTTTGTCTCATGTGCAAAAATAAGGATAAAATGGAGAGTTTACCAAGATTTACTTTTGACTTTTAAAATTGGACAAATTTTATAGGACTAGTAAAAGCATGAAAGTGTTCAACTTTGCGGGACGGAGGGAGTATTCGGTTAATCAGAAGAAGACCCCATATGAAAATGTGGCAGTTATCGAGTAATTTTTCTAGAAGACAGAGGAAGGCCAATTGACCAAGTCAATTTGGCCAAGTTATCTTTGGCTGCACGTGCAAATGGAGATTATCCCATAAAAGGAGTAAATAACCTCCAATAACTGCCACAAATGAGGGAAAATTGGCTTCATGGGCACATAGCAGTAAGAAAAGGAAGTGGAAAGCCCATGATCTATTATGCCGTGAGAAAAGAAAGTCGGCAATCCACGTTGTTGGCTTTGGCACCAACAGGAAAATATGAACTGCTGCCAACTACCATCATGGCGGAATGAGTTTAGGAACAAGCGACATGATAAGTGTGTAATTGTATCCATTTACGCTCTCTAATTTACATTTGTTAAGTATATTTATTTTATTGTTTGGAGTGTGATACTTGTTTCTCGCTTTTCAGGACTTGGTGCCAAATTATTGAGTATATAGAGTAAAAGCCGAATACTATGGAAACAAAAGCGCACATCTTTGTTGATTGATTAAGCCGAATGCTATGGAAACAAAAGCGCACATCTTTGTTGATTGATTAACCCGATATTACCTTGTGTCAAAGCTGAGCCCGTGGTTCGAGTAATTCAGTCGGCAATTCCTATAATCCCATTCTTATCATGGCATAAAAGGGAAACTGATGGTGCATGTAATTGGAAATAAAAAGAGGAGTTCTGGATTTGAAGTATGCTTTGGCATTTATATTGGCAAAAGGATTCAAGAGTTTGATCAGGGATTTTGCTCCCAAAACTCTCGGCATACAATTGATGAGTGGGGCCCATGGCATCATAACAAGGAAAGAAATCTTGGTCCTTCTACAAGAAGGATTATTCCGTGCATCTAAATGGCAGGAGGATTGACTTGAAAAGGACGCCACTTACATCATTATAAAGGCAGAACCTATACACGCATTGGGGGGTTGTTCATTCAGTCACGGAAGTTGCTCACGAACAGAGACGCATAAATCCATGGCTCTGTTCAATCCAACACCGACGGTTTCAATCATCATGCCCGGCTAACCCCCTCATCCAGAGGAAAGATGAAACCCGTAACTTTATTTATGTATAGGATTTAGATTCATTTATTCGAATTAGTTGTTTAACTAAGAACCCTTTTCATTATGATCAGATGGAATGACTTTTATGTTTTCAATCAATTGTGTATTTGTGTGCGCGATCTCAAATACCGAGTTAATCAACCGTTTTCTTTGCTTGTGTTTGGGTAACTGAGATGGGTTATGCTCGTAAGACGGATCGTGCCACTGGACAACCCGTGAAAGAGACGGGTTGTGCCAGCGAGACGGTCTGTGCTATGGGATAGCCCATGCCTGTTAACAACTCAATTATTTTCTTGACAATTGCGATTCGAATAAAATAAATCTAACCTATATATAGCCTAGTTACGTGGTCAGAGTGGATTCGAAATCCTAGATCCTCTCTCCATTAATTTTAATCAATTTTATTATTGCTTGTTTTAATTTTGTTAATCACAAAATCAATCAATCAATTTATTTTCCGAATTAAATTAGAAATTAATTGAAGCTAACGTAACTTAGCCAAATTGTCTCCGCGGATCGACCTCGGACTTAACTGCTATTGTTCGGGATATTAGTTAATTCCCTGTTTTATAAATATATTTTTGGTATGAAAAACGACCTACCACGACATGTGGCAGCGTAGGAATCAATGTTAAATCCATGAAGCATTGCTTCAGGACTAGCACATATAAGCTTTGTACGTGGATGATTTAGGATTGGGAATTAACCGCTGTAAACCGCCAACTTTGTGAGTAAATTTGCAGGTGGAGGACAAGTGGCAGCATTCAAGATAGGCAGGAAGCATATTTCAAGGCTCTCGGCCAGTGGCGACTCCAAAAATTTGGATCAGTGGTGTCATTCAATAATTTTGAGATAAATCACAACATATTTACCGCATAGAGAAATGAATCTACATTCTCAAATCTTAAGCAAAAGAGTAAGTCCAATAATTACTATTTAAACAAAAAGCACGTCCATGATTTTTTACAATTGCTCTGGATGAATTTTCATGTTTTTAAATGGGTAGTAGTTTTTTACACTCCATTTTCTTATGAATATACTATATTTCTTGTCTTTTAGAGAAAAATTACACATAAAATTATATCACAAAGTTTAGTTGCTTCTTGGCCTATAAATACAAGTTCATAAGAAGAAAAAAGGGTTCCACAGCCAATTAACCTCACGGTTTCAATCAAGTCTCTCGACTTACTCGAGTCTCATGACTCATCTATCAAAGATCCTCAACCATTGAAGCCTCTCAACCTCATTGAAGCCACCAACTTCGTTAAGTTTATTTTACTTCAGCAAGATTCTAGCACAACCTAGTTCTTGTTTTATCGTTTTCCACAAGATTCTAGACCGCCTAGATCTTGTTTTCTATTTCCTTGTACCCAAACTTTGTTAAACTGTTAATAAAGTTTGTTTCCTTTTCAACTTTATTATTCCGATATAATAAAGTTCTTTTTCTTCTCGTTTTCTACGGCTATTTCCTTTTTCTCACACGGTTGGGAAATTTTAAGTCCTCGCTCGTAGGCAAACAACGAACCTATATTCGGCCTCGCCCTTTGGGTTGAACATAATCGTTACGTTTAGAAGTCAGAGAAGGCACGCATTCCTTTTCCATGTTGGACGTCGACAAGTCCTGGCATGCCCCCGCAACAATCGTCGGCGCCATTGAGTTTTTTCCAAAAATGGAGAAACAACTACATATCCAAAATCAGAAATAGGAATATCACATTCAAAGATTAATAAATTCATGTCTCTCTCTATGTTCTCCCTCTCATTTCTCAAAGAAAACAGGTCAAATTTCTTTGTTGACTACTAAATAAATCGATTTTCAAAACGGATAAGTGACAAGCATTGACATGGTTCGCAAAATGTAGCTCAGCCAGAAGGTCAAGCTTTTGGGTGGCTAGCAGCACTTGGTAATGTGAGAACATCAAAATTGTGTTATTGAGAGTTGGGATTTGTGATAGTGTCGATACTCGATGCAACAAAATTCAAGTTATGTACTGATCTGAATGCATTACATGGTGGCAGGGGGATAAGATGGGCGGTACCAAAGTCGATCCATGATCTGCTGGAAGTCTTGTAGCTGCAAAAAGTGAAAAAAAAAAAAGATTTTTGGAGTGTAGTCCCTATGGTAATTCTTAGTTTCGTCAATTTGGTTGGTACTTGGTGCAAAACGATCGAATCTATTTTAATGAACCCCGCTCCGTTTATTTGTCAAGAAATTAGTGGCGGAAAATTATTCCCAAGAAAATTATGGTGAATTGAAGTAAAGGAAAATGATAAGTATTTTCTTTTATTTATATATATATATGCGTTCATTTGATTAAAAGAAAATGAGAAAGCTGAAAAGTAGGAAAGTAGTAGTTCAATTAGGTACTCCCTCCATCCACATTTATTGTTCCCTTTTAGGGATTCCAATAATTAGGTGAACGTAATCACTTTATTTGCCATACTCTTTCTTTCCTCATTTTACCCTTCAAAATATCATCACTACATGTAGTTAATTACTCTACAAAAGAAAGGATAAAAGTAGAATTTCATTACCGAATGCTCTCTTAAAAGTAGTGTTTAAGACCAAAGATTGGGGACAAACGGAGTAAAAGTAATCGATATGTAAGATTCCTGCAAAACCTTGTGTATTCTGTAGGACAAGTTTTGAGGGAAAACTAATCCTAGTTGGAAAGTTAGAGATGTGGGTTCCACAACTTTCCTGCTAATTGAACACATTAAAAATATAGGAAAGTGAAATATTTTCGTACTTTCTTTTCCTTTCCCTGCAACAAAACGGGGCCCTAGGGATATAGAGATTTTGTTCCCTCCCAATGTCTCATGTTTAAAATCTCCGAAGTGCAATCAGGTCGGATGGCCCCTAGTAAACGATGGTGTTCGTAAGCTTGCTCGAAAACCAGAGATATAATAAAAACGAATGCGTTTTCTTATAGATTCTAACTGATCGATCTAGAGTGAAGAGCTGGATCTAGTTACAATGAGTAGCATTTGTGGACACAGTCGGGCGGCCGCCCACGCGATGGCGTTGCGATTTTGATTTGAAAAGTGATTTTGGAGTCGCCACCCGGGTTTTAGGAATGAACCCGAGAAACCAAAAGATTGACTCGTTATACCCAATGGTTTTGAAAAATGATTTTACCGGTCATGCGAAAATCTTTTATTTTCGGGCTCGGGGGTTTGGTTACGAGAGGGGAAGGGTTTTAATGCACCCCCCTCTCCCGGTCCGTGAATCGGTCTTTACTAAACAATTTGTGGGATATGGAAAACGTTTAAAATTTTATTTTGAACACGTAAACAAGATATGAAGCATGTACACGAGATAAAACACAATATAAGAAAATGCGGTGTTCGTGTGCGCATATAACTATAATGATGATGATAATGAACAATTGTGATATAAACAAGATTGGGGATAGACAGAATAAGATGAAGACAGAAAATGAGGTTAGAATGATCAAGATAATCAAATGAATGATATAACAGCTGCTTATCAATCTGTTGACAGAACATAGGTTGGGCACCCAAGGTGAGGTTGGGCGCCCAAGGTCTCTTAAACCCAACTGTTTATCCCTTGTTTTCTGGTTTGAAGAATGCTTTGATTTGATCATAAATATCTTCAAAAATGATTTCCAACATCACAACTCCATAACAGGATCTCAACAAGGCTTTCAAAGTGATTATCAAACAAAAACATGGATTTTTGAATGTTTATCTTTAAGAAAAATCCGGAGATGAGATTGAGTTTGAGTTGAGAGAAGAAGAACTAACAAGATACTGATAAGCAACTGTAATGAACCCATATATATACTTGGAATGGTAACAATGATGACAGAATGAATGAAATATGTACACTACTCAGAAACCACCTTGAGCGCCCAAGGTGAGGTTGGGCGCCCAAGGTCACCCCTAGTTCTCACTTGATTTTAATTTCTTTTGCTTTATTACTCATGTAGAGAATTCCAAGAATTCCTAATTGGAGTTGATGTCAAGGATATTCCCACTGTTAGGAAGAAGATTCACATGGTCCAATTTGCAGGAGAACAACATCTAGTCCAGGCTGGACAGATTTGTGCTTTCACAAGAATGGCTTGAGAGATTTAAAGTATATATATCAATGGGGTTTACCAAGAATCATTTTAGATCATTGTCCAATTATGATAAGTGATGAAGCGAGAAATTGGGGCCCAAAACCATTTAGGTTCATTAATGCTTGGCTTTCTCAACCAAAATGTTTGCAAATTGTGAAGGAATGCTTTCTCATCACTTCAATGGAGTTGAATATGATATCAGGGACATATTCAGCTCCATTGAAGAGGGTATTCAGATTGGTGGAGTCAGTGATTTGTCTAGTGACCACTCTGACTCTATCAATTCTGAGGACATCCAGAGAAGGAACAACATTATAGTCAAAGGATTCGAAGAGGCAGTGAACATCAGCGAAAGAATTGGGGTGGTTTACCATGAAAGTGATTAGATGGTGATCAAAAGGATGTCTCATAAAGATGTGGAGGATTAGTATTATCATGTTCATTCAGTATTGAGATATTGAAAGCTCCATTGAATGGAATTTTTTGTATGAAAAAAAAATCGTGTCATGAATTTTTAGAGGTATGTCAAGCTCCGTTATAAAGAGGTTTGTCTGCAAGCTGGTCAATGATAGAGATCCAGTATTATTTGCCCCATCTATGTTGAAATATTCTCTCGGTAGGCTGTTCAAGATAAATTAGCTTCAGACAGTGAATTGATCATGAGTAATGTTTCCAACAAAAGAAGGGTTTGACGGGTTCATATCCCTTGGCCTGCTTAAACGGAAATGGCTATTCTCCTTCTCATGCTCTGCTGGACGTTTGAATGGGTCTTTACCTATAGTTTGTTTAAGAAGATTGAAGCTGCAAAATCTGGTGGATTTCTGAGTTGCAAGGTCTGCTTTTAAGCTTCTGCTGCTTCTCACTCTTCTCAATAAGTCTTTTGGGTGTTTGATATCTTCTGGATGTTGGGGGCTCCTACATGTATATGTTGTCAATGGTTGTTGAGGTCTCCCATTTGTGGGTTGGATTGGATATGTTGTCAAGGATTGCAAGGTCTTTTTGTATTGGGGTATCAGGATTCTTGTGGCAACCTACATTTGTTTTTGCTTCTTTTGGTTGGCGTCCTGCCACCCTTTTGTGATCTCCCTTGGGGTCCTTATTGGTGTGTGATCGTCAGTTTTGGAGAAGCCATCTTTGTTGGTTTGTCCTTTTCTGTGGTCATACCTTTCGCTTGGATCGTGTTAATCGTTGCAATTTGTTTCCAATGATTAGTAAATTTTCTTTGCTGAGCAAAAAAAAAAAAAATTTGTGAAGGAATGTTGGGAATCAACAGAAGCTTTTGGATGGGGAAGCAATCAGAGAAGTAATTATGCAGGGTCCAAGATTATGCAGAAATTAAAAGAGGTGAAGGATAGTCTGAAAATCTGGAATCAGTCAGATTTTGGAAACCTAAACTCAATGGTGCAAGAACTCAAGGAAAATTGCACCAGATGGATTTGAAAGCTGAAGAATGCCCCCTTACGGATTTGGAAAAAGAAGAAAGAAATAAATGTAGACTTGAATTCTGGGAGAAGAAGAAATTGACGGAGTCACTATGGAGACAAAAATCAAGACATAGGTGGATCAACCTGGGGGATAGAAATAGCAAGATATTTCAAGTCATGGCAAATAACAGGTACAGGAGGAATTTTATTGGAGTTTTAGAATGGGAAGGGGTGTTGATTGATGACCCTATTCAGATAAAACAAGCGCCTGTCCAAATCTTTCAGAAAAACTTTAAGAAATAGGGGTGGCGAAGACCTGATTTTGGAGGAGTTTTCGAGAGAAAAATCCATAGTTTAAGCAAGCTAGAACTAGAAATTCCTTTTAATTCTGAAGAGATTATTCAAGCAATCAAGGAATGTAATTCTTTCAAAACTCCAGGTCCGAATGGATTTAATTTTGCTTTTGTCAAGAAGGCATGGAAGATCATAAAACCAGATGTTATCGAATTTTTCAATGAGTTCTATACAAGTGGCAAGTTTGCCAAGGACATCAACTAGACATTTGTGGCTCTCATACCAAAAGTGGAAGGAGCAAATTCTTTCAAAGAGTTTAGACCTATAAGTATGGTGGGATGGCTATACAAGCTTTTGGCAAAAGTGTTGGCTAATAGATTTAAAAAGGTGTTACCTACCTTTGATGGAGAAACACAAGCTGCATTTTTGAATGGCAGATAGATTCTTGATGGATTCTGATAGCCAATGAGGTGATTGATGAATGGAAGTCAATTGGACAGCAAGGCTTGATTCTAAAACTTGATTTCGAGAAGGTCTATGATAGTGTAAGTTGGTCTTTCCTGTTCCAAATGCTTAGAAACATGGGTTGTGGTCACAGGTGGATATCTTGGATTGAAACATGTGTTAGCTCAGCTTCTTTGTCTGTACTTATTAATGGTTCACCTTCCGACCAAATCCTCATTGAAAGAGGTCTGAGACTTCAATGTGGTTGCTGAGGGCTTAAATGTGCTTTTTCAAAAAGAGCTAAGGCAGAGGGTGTCATTTTAGGAATATCAATTGGCACTAATGGTCCAGTTATTTCTCATCTCCAATTTGCAGATGATGCAATTATATTTTGCAAGTATGATATGCATGAAGTCCTGGCTATTAAAGGTATTCTGGGAACATTTGAACTCTTCTCTGGACTGAAGATAAATTTTACAAAAAGTCAACTGTGTGGAATAGGGGTTCCCGAGCAAACCATTCAATCCTTAGCAGAGATGTTGGAATGTGGTGTTGTATCTCTACCAATCAGGTATTTGGGGCTGCCCTGGGGGTCAATCCTAGAAGAATTGCAACCTGGAATCCAGTCATTGATAGATTTGAAAAGAAATTAGCATTGTGGAAGAGGAAGTATATCAATTTTAGTGGGAGATTGACTCTGGTAAAATCAACCCTTGGATGCTTGCCCCAATTCTACATGTCTTTGTTCAAAATGCCAAAAACAGAGGTAAAGAGACTGAAAAAGATTCGAAGACAATTTTTGTGGGGGGATTCTTCAGATAAGAGAAAAATGCACTTGGTGGGTTGGGATAAGATGACTTTGAATAAACAAATGGGAGGATTGGGCATCAAGAAACTCCAAATTCAAAACCTTGCATTGCTTAGCAAGTGGTGGTGGAGATTTGATAATGAAAGAGAGTCTCTTTGGGCCAGAACAGTTAGAGCAAAATACGGTATTGAGGAATCAAGTTGGCTACCATTAAGACCCTCCAACATCACCAACTTTTCTCATATCTGGAGCGATATAACATCATTGATCTGCGAGGGTTTAGAAATTGCTGGGATTATTAGTGATGATTTTTTCATTAAAGTTGCCTCAGGACAATCTACAGCTTTCTGGACTGACTCATGGATTGGGGAATTGAAATTGGAGAAGCTATTTCCTCGGCTCTACAGTCTGTCAACTCAAAAGAATGCTAAGGTTTGTGAAGTTTATGATAACTCCTCTCTATCTTGGGTCCTACACTTCAAAAGGAATCTATTTGAATGGAAACAGGGGTTGGTTAACATCCTTCAACAAATGCTGGCAGAGGTAACTATACATAATCAAGGGGAAAATCAACTAAGGTGAAGATGGGACCAAAAATCTGGAAATTTTTCAATCAAATCATGCTATGGAAAATGGGAGTTGGCTTCTTTGGGGCTAAATGTATGCTTATATGGAAGAATGTATGCCCATTCAAGGTGGAGATATTAACTGGGCAAGCATTACAGGATGGATTACCAACGGGAAGTGAATTGTCAAAATGAAATTTGTTCCAGCAAGTGGATGGATTGATGGGAACATGCCCATTTTGCCAACAACAACTTGAAACAATTGTTCATCTACTACTCCAATGCAGAATCGCATGGCAGGTATGGTCTCAAATTATGTTATGGTGGGGTATTATTTGGGTTTGTCCAGAAAATTTGTATTATCTAATGTGTTAGTGGGAATCATTCAAGTGTAAAAATGTAGAAAAAGTATGTTGGGACATTAGTTTTTTATGTAGTGTTGTGGTTGTTATGGCTGGAAAGGAATCAAGTAATGTTCAAAAATAAATTGGTTGATGTTGGGGAGTTGGCTGAGAAAATCATAACCACAATAGCTATCTGGACCAAAGCTTCCTATAAACTGAATGAATACACAGTGGATGATTTCAAAAGATGTTTAGATGGGAAAAAACACAATGCTCATCAAAACCAATCCCCAAATTGCTTTCCCAAATCTTCTTCCAAGCATTCATGAACCAAAGCGGTAGTATCCAAAAAAGATTCCCCAATAACAGTAGCGCTCGTGGCTACCCCACCTAAAACTATACTCCCCACTAGAAAATACAATTTCTTGCGCCTCACGCTCTCCATCACAACCAAATTGCCCATATAAACCTTTAAAGTCTCATTCTTCAAAGTGATCATTGAACCAGCGGACTCTAAAGCACCCAAAGAGGTGAGATTAAATTTCATGTCCGGTACATACCGAACGTTTTCCAAAGTCCAAATGAGTCCATCATGCATAACCAACCTGATTGTACTTATACCCAAAGTCTTACAAGTATGGCCAGTACCTACAAGAACATCACTGCCCTCAAACGGCTTCATGTCAGAAAACCAATCCCTGTTGGGACACGTATGATGGCTACAACCTGAACCTAAAATCCACTACGACTCCATCGAGTGGCTAACAGGCATGGAACTCACCAAAGAAATACCCAAATCATCATCCCTATCAGAAGCATAATTGGAATTGGTCTCTATATTTTTCAAAATTGGACCATCCGTCTTCGAAGGACCCTTATTGTGACAGGAGGCACACTCATCTTTTGTGACACCCATTGGTTTCGCAAAAGGGGTTTCACAAAAGGGGGAACTTTATCTGATTGGGGTCGAGACTTTTTCCCCACAACCAAAGCCTGATCAGATGTGTCCTGATTGGTCTGCATATCTCTTATACGATACTCATTATTAGTCAAAGCATTAGACACATCCTCATACCGAATTTCTACCTTACCATATAACAAAGAAGTGGACAAGTGACCATACGTAGAAAGAAGAGAATTCAACAAAAACAAAGCCTTATCCTCATCAAGGATAGTGGCATCCAAATTCTGAAGATCAGCAAGTATTTTACTAAAATCATTCAAGTACTCGTTCAAAGAACTACCTGTACGGTATTGGAAACGGAAAAGCTTCTTCTTTAGGTAGAGGCAATTCTCGACCCTCTTGGTCATGAAATTATCCTCGAGCTTTTTCCAAAGATCCTTCCCTCTTGTCTCCGGCATAATAAAGTACTTCTGATCTTTTGCGAGACACAACTTGATAAAACCGCATGTCTAACGGTTGATCCGATCCCCTTCCTGTTCATCACAATTTTCAGGCTTGTCTCCCAAAGAAAAATCCAACTCATGTTGGATTAAGACATCCATAGTTTCGCATTGCCACATGCCGAAATTACTTTTGCCATCAAACTTCTCAACATCAAACTTTGCACCAGACATAATCGGCCGCGAAGCCCCCTATCGAAAACTTGAAACAGGTTTGGAGGATGAATCACCATACTTCGGATGTTTACTGTCCTTCAAATCGTTACCAAGAATCTTCAGACATCTTCGAAAATATTCAATAACCACCAAACAGAAAATCCAAAGAACCAAATGGATCAAAACGAAGCCTAGGTCAAAACCTACGCTCTGATACCAGTTTGTTGTGCGGCGGGCCACTCAAGACTCAACCACACCCAAATATAATTGATGGTATTGAATATTGATTTGAAGAACCAAATACTAAGTGAGAAGTAAACCCAATTAACCAAACCAAACAGGAGAGAAGGAGAGAGAAAACAAACAAAAAGTAGAGAGAGACACACACAGATTTATGTGGTTCAGCCTTACTTTGGTATGTAAGCCTATTCTACGAGCGGTCGATCAATGGCTTCACTGACAAAACGAATGCTCAAAAGAGCTACAAAGAAGAATTCTGCAAAAAATATTCTATCCAAACTCATCAAAAGCCAAAACAAAGGCAACTCTCTCAAAACCCTAACCCAATGCCCTAATATTTGCTCTCACACCAATAAAAGGGGTAAATAGCAAAAGCACCCCCTCATATATCACCGCTTTGCAGGGACACCCCTCATCTATAAAACTCAGCACACACACCCCTTCATCTATGAACCGTTAGCAAGGACACCCCCTCCGTGTCATTTCCGTCCAAATGCTTAACAGAAATGGATACAATTACGTGATTGCCCCCTCTCTTATTAGGGCAAACACCAAACAGTTTCCATCTCCCCTTCATTTCGATCAAACTCGAAAAATGTGTGCACTTCTCCTTCAATCGATGAAAACGAAGACCATCAAACCAAAACCCTAATCAATCGACCAAAAATCAAACTCAAACCCTACGACCACCATACTTCTCTTTCTCTTGATTTTTTTTTTGCCCAAGCCTGTGTTACATATTTCGTACAAAGTAAAAACAGGGTTGGAAATAAACTCCTCTCATTCACCTATTCAATCTTCCACCGATTGTTTTCTTTGCTACGCTCCAGCGAAGTTTGGCGAAAATGGTGAAAACGAACCTCCCTCCCTTCCGTAGCCCTGCTCCATGGCTTGACTGGTAACTACTCTCTATCTCTCCCTCGTTTTCTCTCTTCCCCCTCTCCCTATTCCCCCCTCTCCCTCCCGTCCCCTCTCCCTCTGAGCAGAAACCTAGCAAAGCTTAATCCATTTGCCCTTTTTTCTTTTTCGATCTCAATGCTCAGAATCAAAGTTCCATACGGAGAGTTTCACAGCAGATTCTGAAAATAGGAACAAAACAAAGGGGACTTTGGAAGCCCTAGCTCTCCTTGGTGAAATCCAAACCCTAGGTAAGTTTTTCCCCAATTTTATACTTATTTGAGATCTGTAGGTTGTAGCTTGTGGCCTGTGGGTGATGGCCTGTGGGTGATTGTTGGCCATTGGTTTGGATTTTTTTATCGTGAATATGTGATTACTTTACTGCTACCAAAGTACCAACAAATGAGAGGATATATCTGTCTTAAATGAGTTGGAATCCATTTTCCATCCAACAAATGGACGGAAATGACGCGGAGGGGGTGTCCCTGCTAACAGTTCATAGATGAAGGGGTGTGTGTGCTGAGTTTTATAGATGAGGGGGTGTCCCTGCAAAATGGTGATAGATGAGGGGGTGTTTTTGTTATTTACCCCCAATAAAAGAGGCATAATATATGTATTTATACTAAACAAAGGAATGTCTAACAAGAAATAACCAAAATGGGCTTTGAAGCCCCCAAAAAACCCAAAAACCGGAGCCAAAATGCGCAGACACGAAGTCTCTACTCCGGACGAACATTTGACGAGAGAAACTGCAACGTTGTTTGTGGACCAGCACCCTTCGTCCTTACCTTGTCCGGACAAGAGATGCTGCGAGCATAAAAAAATGCCCAGAATGCTTTGTCCGGACCAGAGATGCTGCGAACGCCCAATTCTCTTAGAAATCGAGCCAATCTTCAACATCTATTTGTACTAACATAATGCATTTGATCACTTAATATTCAAGAGCACTCCACTTCTTAATCAAAGAAGATTACAAGATAACTAATATAGCTAAACAATTTTTTTCATTTCAATCACATAAAAGTAAATAATGAGATTGTAAAACTCATGATAACACCATTGATTAAAAATATGATACCAAGACATTTAACAAAGGGATTGCTTTTCGAATTTCATCATATGCACTAAAATGAAAATTTTAATTTCCTCAACATATTTGATCATTTTTATGATATATTGAGACGATAACTATATTACGCACAAAAAATATATGTTACTAATGTGTATCTTATTTTTGCAAGAGTGCTTAGCCCAGTAAAAAGAATCAAACACTGGTCTTCTCCGGTAAGCTAATCCCATCCCCCTCCCTCCTGCAAAACCCCTAATTTCTTCTTTATCCTCCTGCAAAAACCCCTAATTTCTTCTCTCATCCCTCTCCCTTATGCAAAATCCCCTAATTTCTTCTTTATCCTCCTGGAAAAACCCCTAATTTCTTCTCTATCCTCCTGCAAAAACCCCTAACATTTTCTTCTTCATCCTTTCCCTCACTCTCCTTTCTCTTTGTCCCTTCTCTCCATCTTTGGGTGACCTTCCGCATCCTATCTCGCCGGTTAAATGTCCGGCGAGGTGTAAGGGGAATACTTCGCGTCCTACCTAATCGGCCTAATCTCCGGTTAGGTGTAAGGGAAGTATACAGGTCTTTCTTGTTTTGGACGAGAGAAGGTGAGTAGCTTATAACGTTGGTGGAATCTATCATCTTAATCCTTATAAGATTGGTGGAATCGATATCTTTATCCTATTTCTTTTTCTACCTAAGAGTCATGAGTCATGGCTGACAAATCTAAAAGAAGATTGGTGAAGGAAACTGTTTTTGATACATCTGATTGGCTTCCAGTTGATCACAATAGAAGGCCTCCAAGACCTCCGATAGTTAAGAAAGATCTCATTACCCTCTATGTCGATAACATCCCAGAGAATGCCTCATCTTCTTGGCTGTCTACAACTTTCACCAATTTTGGTATTGTTAAAAGAATCTTTATTCCCCAAAAGAGAAGCATCAAAGGAAGCAAGTTTGCTTTTGTCAGCTATGATTGCCCTGTCTCAGCCGATGTTGCCATTTCAAAAACCAATGGAATGCCTGTTGGTAATAACAAACTGGTGGTTATGGTAGCATATCCCATCCTTAGCAGACGTCTTAATCACCAACAACCTCAAAATCCAAGGCAAACCAAATTCAACAAAGATGCAGGGAAAGGAATCTTAAATCCTCCTAAGAATTTGACTGCCACCACTTCTTTCAAGAACAAGGGTGTCTTTAACCAGGAAGAATCTAGTATTTCTCCAAAGCTCATCAAAATACAACCCTCTGGCAATTGCTGGTTGCTCAGGAGCGCTGTCGCTACTCTCAATAGAAGGATGGATTTGAAGTTCCTAAAATCTCAAATTACGGATGAAGGAATCCAATTCTCAGATGTTAGATCAATGGGAGGGAGATTTATTCTTATTACTTTCTCTGATTCTACTTACAGAGATTCCATCATCTCTAACGAATCTTGGGAGATTTGGTTTTCTTCAATAAAATCGTGGTCAGGAGAGGCAGCCGGCATTGAGAGATTCGTATGGTTATCTTGCAGTGGTATTCCTCTCCATGCTTGGGATATGAATACTTTTACGAGAATTGGTGAATTATGGGGTACTGTCATGGAGTTTGATGAATGTACTCTTAAATATCTTTCCTTCGATAAGGGGAGAATTCTGGTGGCCACTTCCTCTATTTCAAAAATTTCAGCAGACATTCTCATCCAAATTAACAATCAAGTTTACTCTGTTCATGTTATGGAAGTAGATGAGCCAAAGCCTTCTCTGCCAGCCTCTTCTGAGCTTGATGAAGTTCCTATCCAACCGCCACAATCCAATAACAACTTGACAAATGGAGGTGTTCTTCCAGCTTTGAATTTTGATAACAACTCTTGTCTGGACAACTTCTTTACTCTTCATGGGGAATGCAATTGGCAGTCTAATTCCATCTCCCCTAGGAAGTTTAATGCTGGTTGTTTGATGCTTCCCAATGACAAATTTCAAATTCAAAATGATGAATTGAACTCTAATTCACTCATCTCCAAAGTTCAAGACTCTTTTGCTCAATCTTTGGGTAGCCAAACCCATTTGTCTCCAGCCCACCTTTCTATGGCCCATCCCAAACCTCTCCATTTTGGCCCAGCTTTAGTAGTTGTGGACTCAGAATTATCTGAATCATTACAATCCTTAAGAGGCCTTCATAGAGATCAACAATATCTCTCTCTTTCTTTGGGCCCCCCTCAAGACCTGGATGGCAAAGCCCACACAAACAGACTCAATCTGGACCACTACGATGGTGACTCTTCCTCTTCCCCTTCTATTTCCTCTAGTCAAAAGGCTCCCTCTACTTCTGGGCCTTTCTCTCTAGAACCAATCCATCCGCAGGAGATTAATGCAGATCAAAATATGGTTAATGGCTTCATTAGCTCTCAACTGCCAACTTATGGTCCTCATCCTGATGGCATTAATCTCTTTGTGGATTTGAATCCAAGAGAATCCAGGAAAAGAACCAGGGCTCTCATCTCCAACATTTTTCAATCCCTAGAACAACAGAAAGAACACCAAGATCAGATAAGTTCAGAAAACACTTCAAATATTCTCTCTCAAAACAGATTCCAAGTGCTTCAAATCTCTGATCATTCAGAAACTCACCACGACGTTTAAAAGGAATCCAGTGCCACTCTCATTACAGGAAAATGCCTTGACATAAACCTTTTATCCAGTGATGAAATGATTCTCAAGCAGATGATTGAAGCTGAATTCTCTCATTTCTCTCAAGTGACAGAGAAATAGAGAGAACTCTTTTAATCATCTTTCCTTAAAAGAGTTGATATCTGGCAAGATGAGAATTCTGTCTTGGAACATCAGAGGGCTTGGTAGTAGAGTCAAGAAGAGATTCTTGTTCAAACTCATCAAAGACAGAAAGCCAGATATCTTGTTCATTCAAGAGTCAAAACTTGAGATACTTGATAATACAGTTTTTCACAGATTATGGGGAAATCTTGATGTGGAAGGTACTTTTTCAAAGTCTGAAGGAGCCTCTGGTGGGCTCATTACCTTATGGAATAAAGATATTTTCAGGGCTGAGCATACTATTATTCACAAACACTTTATTCTTGTTAAAGGTTTTCTTAATGATTTCCATTGTGTTCTTGTGAACATTTATGCTCCTAATGAAGTTTCAAGCCGCAGAAATTTGTTGGAAGATCTCATATTGCACAAACAATCATGCAACTTACCCTGGTGCCTTGGTGGAGATTTTAATGAGATCAAAGCAATATCTGAAATGGTTAATTGCTTAAGGCTAGACAGAGGCATGAGAGACCTTTTGGATTTCATCAACACTATGGAGGTACATGATCTACCTCTTTTGGGCAGAAGATATACTTGGACTAATTTTCAGGACTCCAACATCCACAGCAGGCTTGATAGATTCCTATTGAGTCAGGAATGGCTAGACAAATTTAAATTCTCTCAATGGGGTCTTCACAGGCCCATCTCTGACCATTGCCCTATTCTTCTTGCTGATGATCAGAGAGATTGGGGTTCCAAACCTTTCAGATTTCTCAATATTTGGTTATCAAATCCCAAATGCCTGTCCCTAGCAAAAGAAGCATGGAATGAAACAGATCCCAACGACTGGGCTGGCAAAAAACTTGTCTTCAAGCTCAAAGCAGTCAAAGAAAAAATCAAGCTCTGGAACAAGAATGATTTTGGAGATATTAATGTCAAACTTTCTAGCATATAGAAGCAAATGCATCAGTTGGATCTCTTAAGTGAACAAAGGCAGCTTACTCACACTGAAAAAATGCTGAAATCGGACACAAGGGCAGAATTCTGGAAATATTCTAAAATGGTGGAATTTCTATGGAGGCAAAAGTCTAGAGTTTCTTGGCTAAAGCTAGGTGACAAGAACACTAAGTACTTTCAGATCATTGCCAATAATAGATTCAGGAGAAATCTTATCGGCTCCATTAGAGTCAATGGAGGTTTGGTGGAATCTCCATCTCTTATCAAGCAAGCAGCAGTGGATCATTTCTTCAATATTTTCAAAGAAAGTCACAAATCAAGGTCAATCCTCAATGGGATCTTCCCCAGGAAGCTATCTTCTTCAGAGGCCTTCTCCTTGAGAAACCCTTTGAAATGATCGAGATTGAATCTGCGCTGAAAGAGTGCAACAGCTCTAAAGCCCCAGGGCCTGATGGCTTTAACTTTGCCTTTGTCAAAAAGGCCTGAAGCTTTATGAAAAAGGATATTCTGGATTTCTTCAATGAATTTCACTCCAATGCCAAAATCCCAAGAGGTATCAACCACACTTTTATCGCTTTAATCCCTAAAATTGATGGAGCTTCTAATTTCTCTGAGTTCAGACCTATTGGTATGGTAGGCTGCATTTACAAACTCTTTTCTAAAGTTTTGGCCCACAGATTCAAACTTGTCTTACCATCCATCATTGGTGAGGCACAAGCTGCTTTCATCAGTGGTAAACAGATTCTCGATGGTGTTCTTATTGCCAATGAGGTAATTCACCATTGGAAACTTGGAAATTCTGGAGGATTGATAATCAAAATTGACTTTGAAAAAGCTTTTGACAGTGTTAATTGGCTTTTCCTCATTGATATGCTAAAAAACTTAGGCTGTGGTGAAAAATGGTGTTCCTGGATCATGGCATGCATCTCAACCACTTACCTCTCTATTCTTATCAATGGTTCTCCCACTGAGGGCTTCCAACCGCAAAGGGGTCTTAGACAGGGTGATCCTTTATCCCCATTTCTTTTCAATGTGGTAGTGGAAGCAATGAACCTTATGTTTGAAAGAGCTAAATCTAGAGGTCTAATTTCTGGAATTCAAGTGGGATCCAATGGCATCAATCTTACCCATCTTCAGTTCGCTGATGATACTCTGATTCTATGCAATAATAGTCAAGAGGAGCTGAAAGAAATCAAACGAATTCTCAGATTTTTTCAGGTCATGTCTGGTCTAAAAATCAACTTCGACAAAAGCATGATTTATGGCATCAAAATCCCAGAATCGAACATCATTCTCTCTGCCCAAACTTTTGGCTGCAAACAAGGGTCTCTCCCTATCAAGTACTTGGGCCTCCCGCTTGGAGCCAACCCAAAGAAAGCTTCCACTTGGCAGCCTATAGTGGACAGGATCAAGAAGAAACTCTCACTTTGGAAGAAAAGACATTTATCTATTGGTGGTCGTTTGGCTTTGATTAAATCTACCCTTGGCAACCTCCCAATTTACTACATGTCCATGTACAAGATGCCTGTCTCTGTTGCTAGAACTATTGAGAAACTTCAAAGAAACTTTCTTTGGGGAGATTCTA
Organism: Gaultheria prostrata; assembly: GCA_036023075.1. Taxonomy (NCBI): domain Eukaryota; kingdom Viridiplantae; phylum Streptophyta; class Magnoliopsida; order Ericales; family Ericaceae; genus Gaultheria; species Gaultheria prostrata. The sequence goes on along the minus strand of JAXBDA010000212.1, from coordinate 3,070 downwards.
CTGATAAGAGAAAACTCCATTTGGTTAATTGGGACCAAATCACAAGAGGCAAACAATTTGGAGGCCTTGGTGTCAAAAGACTTCTTGAACATAATTCTGCACTTCTCGCTAAATGGTGGTGGAGATTCAATAAGGACAAAGAAGCTCTTTGGGTCAAAACTATTTCTGGAAAATACAATCTTCAAGATTCATGGTGGCCTTCAACCCAGAATCAAAGGAGATGCTCTACTGTCTGGAAGGATATATGCAGCATTTCTAACCCCGATTCGACAATTGGGAAAATTATTCTAAAGGGTTTTAGAATCAAAGTGTACTCAGGCAATGCCACCAATTTCTGGTCGCATATCTGGATTGGGGATCAATCTCTTCAAGTCTCTTTTCACAGATTATTTCTCATCTCTACTCAGAAGAATTCCCTAGTGAGTGAAGTTTTCGATGCTACCAGGGGAACTTGGAACCTACAATTCAGAAGGAATCTTCGCGTTTGGGAGTTAGAGCTTTTGGAATCTTTGATGCAATTACTTAGAACTGTGACCATCGACATCTCGAGAGAGGACTGCCTTACTTGGTCTTGGAGCTCCAACCTATTATTCTCAGTCAATTCAGTCTATTCTGAATGGGAATCTCAATCGTTTCAAGAAAACTCAAATCTTCTCAACATCTGGAAAAATCTTTGCCCAGCTAGAATAGAGATTTTTGCTTGGTTAGCTTTACAAAACAAAATTGCATCAAGGTCTACTTTATCTAGGTGCAATATTGTTACCTTGAGCCAAGATCTTTGCCCCTTTTGTTCCTTGCCCGGTGAATCTCCCAATCATCTTCTTCTCCTCTGCCCCTATGCTTGGAATATCTGGTCTGCCATTCTCAAATGGTGGCGCATCGTCTGGGTTAGCCCCTCTAGTTTGGGCAGTCTCTCCCAAATCTGGTTTGCTGCTCCGTTCAAAAACCTGGAAATGAAATGCTGGGACTGCTGTTTTTTCTCTATCATATGGTCCATCTGGAAATCTAGAAATGAACTCATCTTCAACAATAAGGTTATTTGCTGGGAAGAAACTGCAGAACTAGTCAAAATCAGAGTTGCTATTTGGACTAAAGGGTTGAACAACCTGCACTCCTACTCTGTGGAGGATTTTCTTGGTAATCTTGATGCAATTAGGCGCATCAGGATTTGATCTGATCTGATTCCTTTTCTTCTCTACTTTCATTGAGTTGTACCCCATTTTTTATCTCCTTATTTTTTGTCTTTGTATTTGATCTATCAACCTTTGGTTGATTTTCCTTCTTTCCTCTCGATACCCCTATCGAGCTTTTAATATATATCTTTTCTGATCAAAAAAAAAAATGTGTATCTTATTTTTGCTGGTTCAAAAAAAAGTTTTAACTCCTTCATAACATGAAAGAGCTTGAAACTGTCTGCTTACCATATAAAATAAACAACATACCTAGTAAGAAGGGAAACAAACTCCAGAATATGATATTGATACCTAACCACAATGATCGATTAAACACAAATGACGAATGATAATTATACTCACTCTGTCCCTTTTTTTATAGTCGATCACTTTTCTATTTTGGATTCCCTTAATATGTTAGTGTTTTGAAAAGTTAATAGGTAAGATTTTGTACAATTATTATTTACGGTAAATTTCACCGACCTCCCTTGAGGTTTCTATCAAATTCAGAAACCTCCCCTAAGGTTTCAGAAATTACACTAACCTCCCCTACTTTACAAATATTGTCAAGATTCCCCCATTAATCCGTTAACTAAACATAACGCCATTATATTTTGTTTCCAAATGACCGAAATACCAACCAATTATTAAATGATATAAATACAACAATATTAACCAATTATTAAATGGGGTAAATAATTGGGAAAATATTCTAAAATAAATCAACCAATTATTAAATGATATAAAAATAACAATATATAGTAATTCTAAAATAGAAAAAGAAAAAAAAAACTAAGAAGGGCATTTAAGTCACTTAGTATCAAAATATAACGCTGTTAGTTAATGGAATGAAGGAATCTAGACAATATTTCGTAAAGTAAGGGAAGTCAGTGTAATTTTAGAAACCATAGGGGAAGTTTTGCATTTGTCAAAAATCTCAGGGAAGATCAGTGAAGTTTACCCCCTTTTTTTTTTCTTTTGAAAAGCTAGTGGGTAAAATGTTACGAGGTAAAAGTGGAGCATAATTTTGGAAAGGAGAGGTAAAAATTGATGTGAAAAATGAAAAATGGGTGTAAAAATTGATGATGTCGCTTTAATAAGTTGTATTTACGAAGCAACACTCTTAAAAAGCGACGGAGGGAGTAGTAGTAGATTGTGGAAACTTGGTTAGTTAAATGTTGAAGATAATTTGGAAAATGCTAACATCTGCCTATTGGGCTTATGTTAAGATTGAAAAAGTATGAAAATCTATAAAAGCAGGTGTAAATATATTGGAAAGTGTAAAATTAAGGTGCACTTGATTTCGTATTTCTTTTGTTTTTTTTTTGTTTTTGTGGTTATGATGTGTTTATGGTATGTTTAGTGGACACACAATAGCAAAATGCTAAACCGACATAAAAGGTACTGTAAAAATAAAAACCTTATGAACCGAAACAAGAAAAGCAACATGGAAAAGGGTTGCTCTTGAATAGAGGAAGAACATGCCACTGGATCTTCTGAAATGCTCTTTTTAATTTGTTTCGTTTATCCTCTATCTTCTATTGAATGGTTCGTATTCGATCACGAGGGAATATAAACTGAGGGCACACTACCCCAATGTTTGATATTTTTCTTTCAAGTAATTATGACTTGAGACATAAATGATGACTCCAGTAATTTTCTAGCTAGAGATTAAACGAAGCTAGTTAGAGCAAGCCCAACAAACTCCCTAAATTGGCTCTCATCCCTATTTTAGGGAGCCAAACTCCAATATTAGGCTCCAACAAACTCCCTAAACCCCTCCCTAAAATACAAAACTGAATAGTGCCTCCCTAAAAACCCCCCCATTTAGGGAGGCACTATTCACTCCCTACCCATTTTTTTATTGTTTCTCTCTCCTCCCCCCCTCTTTGCTGGCT